>ML839301.1:20042-43203 GCA_009831015.1 Picea engelmannii | reverse complement strand
GGTTTTGGTAAGTCTAGGGGGGCGCACCACATGTGTGGAGGCCCCACTCCAAGTTTCAAGGAGTGATTCAAGGGATTTGGTAGTTAGTGGGTCGTTTTTCCCCTTAGGGTAAAAATTAGAAAAGTGAAAAAGTGATTAAAGAGTTTGAATTAAGTTGGGAAAAGGTTAGGATGGGTTTGGGTAGGTTATGAGGGTCTAACTTTCTCATTGCCACCTTTACATCCACTCACTAACTCAAAATTACAAAGTTTTTGACATTTGACTAATGTCAATTTTAGCAATTAAAATTGCTGTTTAGACTCTAACTGACTCTAAGTGGACTAAGACATAGCAAAATTAGTCTGACTGAGCTGAAACTTGGTCAGTGGGTGTAGGGAGTGCTATTCCATTCATTTTGAGCACAAATACCCCTATCTTTCTCCCAAAGACGAAGTTTTTACAACATTAAGCTCAAAAATAATTAATTAATTAAATTAATTACAAATTTAATTAATTAAAAAAAACTACTCTAGACTCGACGGAATTCCGCGAAACTTCAGACACTGCCTGACATGGTCATTTACAATATCCCTAAAAGGTTACTCAATGAACGAGATCACCAGAGCGCCTTCCACCACTTTGGGAGGAAGCCTGGGAGGGAAAAACTCAAGGGAGGTTAACCTGACTAGTTAGGCCACATTAACCACCTGAGAAAAAAAAACCCTCGATGAAAGGAACTCCCCTGGTGTCAACATCCAAGATACATGACCTAACTATGATCCATGCAGACATTATTACATTATATACCCTCGCAGGGGTGCGGAAATCCCGTTTACAAAAATTTAAGTGCTGGTGTACAAAACACCCAGTAGAACCATCTCTGTCTCTGACATAGAATAATCTTCATGATAATGAGTTGACCTCTGTGCTAAACAGGCGGTCAACAGTAGTCTTGGAAGGTAGTGAGATGGTCTTTAGTAGAAAGACCATTCACTCCATACAATCTGGAATGACTTTGAGATAACCATCAAGTAGATCCCCTAATTGGCCTATAGGTGGTAGAATTAGAGGTTTGAATATTACAACTAGGAAGGGATTAGGGGGGTTTGGTCCAACCATAAGAGGATTTGAGTTTTGAATCAGAGGTTGAACTTAGATATCAACAACATCTTAGGTCAGAAAATGGTCAAATACTTGTAGAGTAGGGATGACCAAAACTTGGGGAGATGATGTGGGGATACAAGGTGAGAGGATATGGCTTAGAATATCCCTTCTACCTAATCGATCTTTATGAGAAAAAGGAGTGTCCAAACCTTCCCTGATGGTCAAAAGAGATGCGCCCTTGGGATAGATGAACCAAGGGTGAACAAGGGTAGGCAATGCCTTTAGTTAATTGAGTAGAAGATAGCCCAGGGATACTAAAACTCATGCTGAGAATATTATCAAATTTAGAAATAGAAATTGAGATAGGAATAATAAAATTAGGCTACCTACTTGGTGTTGATCTTGGAAACCTTTGTCTTTTTTCACCAAAGGAGGTTTGGGTCTAATAACAGAGTTGTTATTTTCCATTTTGAGTTATACCTCCTAATGATGGTTCTTGAATTTAGATTTTCAGGATATCTCCTCCCTAATGGAGTTTCCTTCTTAAAGCACTTCCTTGTCTTAGAACAACTAATCCTTGTCAGGGATGGGCAAGGTATGATACCTCTGCTATCAGAGTGCAACACCATAGTGTACTAGAACTTGAAAGATTTTGGAGCAAATCTCACAATCTATCTATTATCTTACATCCTCTCTAACTAGAAAGAAAACCATATTTCGTTTACCAGGATAGATTCCCTAGATATGGAACTGGTGCTTATGTTGTCCCCTAAGTCATCCTTTCTCAAAAGAGTGAATGCTAGGACATAATGTGTAGGAGCCACTTCCTACTCCACTCTAGGCCTTTGAGCTAATTCTCGAGCTAAAGGGGGGGTATGCTTGGTTGTCCTAAATATATATCTAATTGAGGCTCAAATTAGTTTTATTGCAAACACAGGGTGGTGCACAATGTTTTACTTTACAAATTTTCAAATATTATGCTTGTATTGCATGTGGTTAAAGGGAAAAGTTTCTAAAGACAACTAGATATAAAGTTCATTGATGCAATGTAGAAGGGCACCTTAATCATGCTTTTGTTCTCATAAGACGTAATTCTAAAAGCCTCCAACATTTGGCTTCCCAATGTCCAACAAATATATAGTACTGGTAATATTTCCTATATGGATTTCTTGGCGTTTTAGAGTGCCAAAAATTGCTATCCTTATGACCCCTTTTCTCACAACAAAAACTAACCAAAGACATTATGCCATACCTTTTCATTTTGTGATGATGCTTGTCATCTTGGTTGCTTGGTCCCCTAGAAATTGGAGTAGATTTGGATGGTGGAATCATCTCCTCGTTGCCCTCTTCCAAGATTCTATACGAAAATTTTAGTGGATTTCTATACACTCCTTTTATGTCTCCCTTTTCCTCCCTGGGATTGGCTTCTTTTCTGATTCCTCTTGCCTTGATGAAGGTGGTTTGAGATGAACTTGTGTTGGATTCTTGTCCATTGAATCTTAGGCCTTCATGATTGGGACTCTATTGAGATATAATGGGTATCATAATCCCTTGGCCTTTCTTTCCTATCCCTTGGACATCATATCCCATTTGCCTCATGAGCTTAGAAATGATACCTCTAGTGTGATTTTCAAAGTCACCGAAGGTATCCTATGGAAGGGTCTTGGAGGTGAGTTTACCATGATGAAATATATAATGGTTTTAGCTTATGCACTGGAAACGGAAGGGGATTACTTGGTCTCTTGGAAAATTGCTTATATTTTCTTCAAGGCCTCTTCCTTTGCTACCAAATCCTGGTATAGCTAATAAGTCACTTTAGTGAACTTCTCCTCTTTCCAATTATCCAATTGAGTGAATTTATCCCCAATTGTAAGATGTACAATTTGCTCTTGTCTAATTATTCCCTCATGGTGGTGAAGGAGTCTTGGAGCTTGGAAATATCTTTTTCCAACTTATTCACTTTATGTCTCCAACATCAGCTTTCCTCTTGGATTTTCATATTGAATTCTCTCAACTCTTCTAGCTTCTCCCTCTTCAAGGATTTGCCCATGGTAGCTACTTCAAGGTCTCTAATGAACATGCTCTGATACTTTGTGATCTGTAAATGCCTATGGCTTGACCATTTCGTCAACATGGATCTCTGTGGAAATAAGTAATGCTCTCTATTTATAATCAACAACACGCATAAAAAATAATGGCTCTATTTCATATTTGGTTTCACTACTCAGTTGCCTGCTCTAGTAGACATACCTTTGTTCAACATAGGCTCTCCAAATCTATTTGCAAGCTGCAAGTTCTATCCACACATCGAATAAATGATAAGTAGCAGTATTGTAGCTATACTCTTGTGATCAAATAAGTGAATAATAGGTGAATACAATAATTTTGTAGTGTATGTCACTAGAACTAATTGAAATGATGTCACACTCATACAAACCCATGACAAATTAATGAACACACGACCAAAATAAATTGTAAGATTGGTTGTAGAATGTGGTTAAATAGGGAACCAACAATACACTCAATCAATCATTTAAACCAATGAATAGATCTAGGATCACAATGTAGCTCTATTACACTTCTCATAGTTTACATAGAATGCAAGAACAAATTAAAACCAACACTACAACAAGTATACACAACCATTAACACCATGAGACAACACAGATATTTTTATTTTTTACATTGGAAATCCAAATGGGAAAATGAGGTTCTAGGGGATTTTATTAAGAAATAAATTAATTACAAAAGGGTGAGATATACACATATTTAGTTTATTGTTACTAAATGGCAGGAGATTTGCAGATGGCCATGGCTCACCAATAATCTTTGCTCATCATGGGATAGAATCAATGTCTTTTTCTCCTCTGATAATAAGGTAGATTGCTTCCCTAAGCTCTCATATCTGCTACCACTCTTCTTTATTTCCTCCTTTCTATTCCATTCAATGCTCTTCTTCATCACAACCTTCATTTTTAATGGGCTGCCTTGCAAGACCAACCACCACAATGGTTCGTTTCAACTTCCAAGGGAATTTTAAACATTTTCTCAACTTTTCCAAAAACAATTAAATGCTTATTACAAAGTTTATGAAGAGTTTGTTTTGGTGGGCATCCAATTTGGATCATAGATAACCACAAAGTTCAAAATCACCTTGTTATGAGTTGTCATCCTTATCTATTGACGAGGTGTTGTCATTATCCACTGATGAGTTGTCAATGAGATCTAGATATAGAGGTGGTAAAATACATGTACTATATATTGACACATGTGTTGAGAATGGCTTAAATCCTTTTTTTCCAAGTCTTGTCTTTCTTGTTCTATTTCTTAACAAGAATCATAGAGCGACGATGCAAGCTTTAGGCCTATGTGCTCATCCTAGTAATCACTTGTCACTCAAACATTGGTTCATCTCAAACATTGGTTCATCTTTTGTTGCAATATTAACTTACTTTGTTTACAATGGCTCATGATACTACATTAGGCTCTTGGTATCCCTTGTGTCATGTACCATGCAATGTCCTTTTGTTTCCTTGAATTGTAGATGTTGAAGCTCCTTTATGGGGTTGACATCACCCAAAATAGCTTCTACATCTATAGGGTTAGCATTTATGGGGTCCCATATGTGGTAGAGGCTTCCATCACAACCACCTCTACAAAACCTACAATCAGGCATTGCAGCAGCTCCATCTATGGTATCCTTGAATGCATTGAAGTACCCTTGCATATGATTTTTCCATCCCATAGAGTTGGGAAGTAACATACAACCTTTTTCATAGCTCTAGCAAATAACATGTTTATTGCCACATTTTCACTTGTAGATACTAATTCCCCATAAATATCTCTAAGCTGTGCACAAAATTATGCACCCATTGATGGAGTGGAATGTCTTGCACTATCCAATGCTTCTCGCAACAATTCACATGTTCACATGGGTCAAAAGTTCCAATGAACTACAAAGATAGGTCAATAGGACTAGGCTTCTTTTCTATTAACATGACCCTTAGTTTGACAAAAAGTGAGTCTGCAGTTCCTCTATTGTAATTTTCTGGGAATACAACATTATATTACTTGTTGGTCACGATGGCATGCGGGTCTCTACTATGAGTGCACAACACAACCTAAGATTTTAAAATTTTGGGTACCACTTTTTGGTTATTATTGGATTGATTGTTGAAATTGTTTCTCTTTGGATGTTGTGTTTGATGCATATATCTTTCAGGTCTTTAGGTATGTTAAGGAAGAGTTAAGGGTAGTAATAAGATCATATTTTAAGAGCTTAGGCCTAGTTCAACACCCTTGAGGCCAAGTCAAAAGACAAGACAAGTCCTAGAGTTTCATTCAACAGGTGTGGTTTAAAGGGTAGGTTTTCACATTGGTTAGGACCCACCGAGACAAAGCGCTTAAACATAGGTTTATAATTTGCCAAAACAAATTAACCTAGGCATCGAAAAATACTTATATCATTTCGTTGAAACAAAAAAATTGATAGTTCGCTAAGAACATGTTCAAAAAAAATGTTGAAAACGAATTATGGTGTTCGTTGAGGCGAGAGGTAGGAGAGTACGACGAGTTCGTTGAGACAATAATAAATGTTTTCTGAGAGAGTATGGTGTGATGAGCGATAAGAGAGGGATATTGTTGTTTTCCAAAAAAATGGATAAGAAGTGTCGAAAGTGTTTGGAAAGCTTCGTCGAGATAGTAAAAATGTAATAAATGTGAGCCACCAAAACAAGGAATATGAAACAAGGAAAAAAATGTCACAGACATCTTTAATTAATAGGTAATCACATCATGGATTTGGCGACTGTACGATTGAATATATATGATGACAGGTCTATATATATATATATATTTTTATGGCTGGTGGAATCAACAACTAGTTGGGCACGTACTCGCGTTACACGTGGTTGTGTTATCCAACTGCTACCACTATAACCTCCAGGTGTGCCCACATGCTACACACTAGATTAGTCGAGGGGAGTTGAACTCGAGACCTTTTGGAACTTCATTTTTACGGCACTTGCCAATTGAGCTGCCCCCCGGGGGGCTAAAAGATCGGTCTGTATTTTGACATAAGGAGAATCCGTTAAATTTAATTCAAATCTTGCCAAATTAACTCTGTCATTAATGACATGAATGACAACGAAGGTTGCCTCTAATAGATAAGTGTGTCTTTTTTAAAAGCTTTAAGTTATGAGGAAAATCAAGGTAAGTTACCGGTACATAATCCGAAGAGCATCTTGCATGCACAACATGATTTTTTTGGGTATTAGCTGCAGTTGAGGTGTTTTCCTTACTGGAAATAATTACCCGTCTATAACAACAAAACATGTAAGCATCTCAAACTTATTCCTTCCAAAAAGATTGAAAGTACATATTCTTTGTTATTTTTTTACTCAGGGTTAAGAATGCATCAATTTCATTATAATTCGTCCATAGTTATGGTTTTAGAATTCATTTTGTTTAGGATTTCCTTGTTTAAGATAGCTTGGAGAAATTGGGAAGTATTACTTATTAGAGTCAACCTTTATTGAAAACATTGAACATGCCTCCAAGGAAAATACCAGTAAAAATCACGATTAAGACACCCAAGGAAACACTGAGCGAAGTAGGTGAGGGGCCACTTAGCAAATCAAGTGAGTTTGACGACGTGACAGATGATTATGTGCCAATTTTCCAAATTTTGATTGTAGAGGAGCATGTAATACACTTGGTTTTCAAAGATAAAAACCACAACACTAACTCGACAGTAGTGTTGCTAGGATGGAATGATATGTTTCTAAAATTCAAAGATGAGGACTATCTCAGTATCGTTCCTCACAGTGACCCCTTGGTTCGAGAAGTGGATGACCGAGTGGTTCCTAATATTCAAAAATATTGACTGCATTTTGTGGCCACGAGGTCTCCAATCTCTCCATGTTCATAAGCCATAGAATGGGTGGTTGTTCGAACAATAACAAATGGAGGTATGTGTGTGGATGCTTTGGGTAACTATGTTGGCTCTTTCATATCGGAACACATGAAAACCTAATACAAATTTTCGAGACCAAAGGTTTCATTAAACACCAATTTTCTCAACAAGTTTTATGATGACCATGATGTTGGTAAAATCTTGTTGGGGTGGTGGAAAGAAGATAAGAAGTTTGTCAAGAGGACGACCAGTGGTTGGTATGCCATTACTAATCTCTAGGAACCATATATGTATCTAATGGAACTATTGTGTCATTTATATGGAGAAAAGGATTGTTCAAAGTTATTGGATGCTTGGTTGACATTGGCATACACGCTAACTATAGGAAAATATTCAATTGGGGAAGTATTTTGTCAAACCAACTTCGTTTAATGATCGAAAAGGTTCATCAAGCAAAGAAAACATCAGGTATGGTTCTTGCTTTCTACATGGCATCTTATTTACTTGACAATATTTGTGCCATTAATGCTTTCCTAGGTTTGAGTCTAAGTTGGCACTCTATTGAGGCCCCGATGCATGTGTTTTTTCAAGTGTTGTGGGAATACAAGTATAAGAAAATTTGTGTCGAGATTTGTAATCATTTTCTAGTGAGACTCTATTATGTTATATTTAGAGAAGAATGCTTGAGGTTATATAATGATGCAAAAGGATTAATTAAGCATATAGGTAGTTTGTATGTTCAAGAAAGCTATACGTACATTAGGATTTTCAACACAACTGGGCCACCCTATCTATTGTTGAAGTGTGTGATAGATTGTCTAGTAATTGAGGAGATTTCATATCAGACTTTTTACCAAAAAAATAATGTTTCACTTCCAAAGGAAGTGAAGAAGAAGATTTCCATTCAGTACAGTTTTAAGTTGGGCCATTTCTTCGTTAACGATCCCAAACAGGTTCACCAGAAGGCTGCTATACACTTGGAATTTTGTTTACCTCAGAAGAAATTCCAAAGAAATGATTTGAAGGGTCTTTTTTTCAAGCATTGTGAGCTTGTTGCGATGTATTGGTCATATAGTCATGAGAAATGGGAGGAAGAGTCGTTTTGTCAAGATGTGAAGGATTGGGATGAAGTGTTGGAGAGGAAGAAGAATCCATAACTTGCGATTTTCAAGACTTTGTCTTTTGATGATAAATTGGCCAATATAGATAAAATAATGTTGGTCGAGAAGGATAAGAAAGAGGTAGAAGAGGCTCGGAGGAAAGAAGAAGTTAAATTGCAGGCCAAGGAAGAGGAACCAACCAGGTTGCAAGTTAAGCAACAAAAAGAGCATGAGAGGAAAGAACAACAAGAGGAAGTAGAGGCTCAATAATGAGAATTATAGGAGAAATAGAGAGTCGTCAAGGCATAGCAAAGATGGAGGATTTTCTAAAACAAAGAGAGAAAGAGTAGATCTAAAAACAAGAAGAAGAGATAAGAATCAAGAGGCATTAAGAGACTACAACTAAGTATGACGATCAAGGGCAGTCATAAGGAAAACAAAAAGAATTACAGATTGCAAAGAAGCCTAAAGAGGTCATTGATTTGACCAAGACTGATGAGAGAGCCTTCGATCAAGAGGAGAAGATAACGAAAGACGATAAGATAGATGGAATGCACAAATAATGAAATACTGAGCAAGATGTAGCCAAAAGTAACAAATAAAAGGAAGTTGCTCGATGGCCAAAATCGCCGAAAGGAATTACTATGGATAGAGGGAATGAAACTGTGTTTGAATAGTTACATACACTAGGAAGTCTTAAGAATACATTAGCACACGGTGATAGACAGATTCCATAACTTGTTGAGGATGTAGCCGACCTAGAGTCTATAGCTTATAATCGGCGAAGGCATGCCATTGTGAGAATAATTCTGAAAAGGAAAAGGATTGATGTTGATAGTGATGTAACCTGTACAACTTAAGAACCTTTGTTTAACAGGTCAAAGGCTAATCTCAATGAGCTTGTTGTTGTGGAAGTAACAATTTCACATGCTACTATTGATAAATCTAAGGCTGATGAAGTTGAATTAGAATGTATGAAGAAGGAGTTAGAATTCCTAAGAAATCAAGTGGAATACTACTAAAGATGTACTAGGACAATTAATAAATTCAAAGATGGTATACATGAGGAAGATCACCGACATGTGCAAGTTAGGATGAACTTTGTTGCTAAAACGACTAAACTACAAGAAGAGACTTTACAATTGGTAATTGTTCATAAAGGGATATTGAAGTGGAATGAAAGGAAAGAGAGGACACAAGAGCAAGTAAATTATATTATGGAGATTAAGAAAGGTCATGGTGATGAAGAGCATGACATCGATATACTAACTGAAGAAGGACACGTTGGGATATAAAGATCTCTATATTATTGGAAAGAGGTGTCGTTGGTGTTGAAGGATAGATTGGTAAAGGAATGGGAGTTATGCATAGAGTTGTGGCATTATATAGATGAGACTATGCTAAAAAATAATTTGAATATGTTCGGTCCCATGAAAGATTTTTGGTTGTTTGATCAAGTGGTAGCTGATTTCAAGAAGGAGGCCAAAAAACATGATGATGAAATCGAAGGTATCACGTTGATTGAGCGTGGTCACATTCAAAAGTTTCTATTAAAATAAATTGGGAATTGCACCAAGATAAAGTTCATAATTCCAAAAATCGATAAATACACCCAATGTTTTAGATGGGAGAGAGAGAACTTATGTGTACCCATGGACAACCACATGTTCCTTCAAAAAAGGTTCTACGAGGAAAGGTTTCAACAATGGGTTGAATATGATGCTACACATGCAATGGTTGAGAACCCCATTTCAAACATAGAGATTCCTAAAAAAAAAACGGTGACCAATGCACCGACAAAGGAATCGTTTGAAGTGCATGAGCACACAATAACCAGAACTAGCACACGACTCAGAGAATAGAGACATGCTAATTTAATTTACAATTAATTTTCTGATTCACTACTTTTATCTTTTATAATTAAGACTATAAATTAGGGAAGTGAGGGGAGAATTAGCCCCGACTTTTTCACTGTTAGAACTCTGTAATTATTTTTTGAGAAATAAGGGTGAGCTAAGAATTGTGTTCAAGGTTGATCCTTTTGATTAATTGGATTTGGATTAAAGCAAAGGCATTTTTTTTTACAAAGAAGTTACTATGCATTTACCCATGATCATGGACTGTTCTCCCATTGTATGACTGTCTCAGTCATTTGGTAAGATTTTTGTTTTCTACAAGTTATCTTGCAGTACTGATTAACTTGCTTCTATCCTTTAATAAGCTCGCTTTCAATTTTTATTTTCCAATCTACTCATAGAATTAATTATGGGTATTTCTTTTAATTTTCATCTCTTTCAACAATATGATGCATGATTAATATTAATGCCTTGAAAGGACTATTCCAAATAGGTATATCAAAGAGCATGATTATGTTTATGGATTACTCTATGGGTTATCCTCAAGAGATAACCCCCATGATAGGATTAAGTCAGTTTGTTCATTTAGCTTAGTTTTGATAAAACCAAAAGAAACAAAAGAGAAAGAAAGAAATTGTTAAAGCCTATCAAGCGGTTGTCGAGCCATTAACTTGGAGTATTATTCCATTCCAAATAGGGAAGATTCTAATTGGGCCTCTTTCTTGGGTTTAATCCCTACTGTTGAGCATTGGAACTCTAGCCTCCTCAATAGAACTGGTGCTAGAAGGAGGGCCTATGTATGACAAGTCATACTAACATCTCACACTTGTTATTTCCAAATCATGAAGGCCGAACATTTGACAACATACCACCTCAAGATTTGGGTAATGCTGGAACCAATACTAAAACAGATCCCTAGGAAGTATTGCATGAAGAAGTAGACACATTTATATGACTTACTCGAGCCTATGTTTGGTAGATTAGTGCATTACCAATAGATCTGCTACTTCCTCATCGTAGAAATGTTGTTAGGACCACAAATTCAACCGCTGAACACACTTTGGTCCATACAATAGATGATTTGGGGGAATTAACTTTACAAGAAATTAACCAAACTTTCGGTTAAATTCCATCTAGTATTAATACTCCCATTGCAACCCCACCAAAAAGCATTCACTCTAAATATCAACACAACTGAAATTCATATTCAGATAGATTTGGTTCAGAACCTGAAGGTCAAATGGCCGATAACCAAAATGAAAATAAACCTTGGTTGGCATAGGATGCTTTGGTGCTAACCCCTCCCCTTCACAATTTACTAAAGCACCCATGTCATTTGTTGCCTAAATATGACCTATAGACATCTAGTCTCCCTGAAGACCATATTAAGAAATTTATCCTTGCCATCAGATTGATGAATGTGCACCACAAAGATGTAGTTTGTCCTCTGTTCCCATATATTTTTGAAAAATTTGCATTAACATGGTATTTCAACTTACCTATAGGGTCGATATCCAATTGGGATGATTTTCAAAAAATGTTCATAGATAAATTTGGTGAAGATACTACTATTGAAGCTATGATGGCAAAGGTTTTTGCTTTAGCAATGTGCCCATCATAAAAGGTTAAGCATTTTAATCAAATATTCACTACAGTCTTAAACAAATTTCAAGAAGGCACTGCCCTCACCCAAGAGATTCAAATCAAAGTGTACGCTAACGCGCTTCCTAAACCCATCTCTATGTTTGTTAAAAGAGTAGGAAAGAGCACATTGCATTTGAATTTTGATGAAGCTAAACTGGTTGAGTTTGAAATGAAAGGATGTAAAGAAGGACAAGCAACTTTGGGAAAGAAGGAAGTAACCCCTCCTAAAAGAAAAAATATCTTAACCAGACATCAAGCCAAACAACCTTCTGAGAATAAATAGAAAGACTCTATGGATTTGGAAAGTATGCAGAGGATGATCAAAAAATTATCCAACAAAATAATATATATAAAGAGGGTTTCAGGTGAAGGGACCTCAAGCCAAAGACCTACAAACCTTTCTTTCGTAAAAGAGAAATCGAGCCTCCTCCCAAAATTTAAATCTAGATTTGGAAGAAGTAGCCATAGATAACTATTGCAATTGCCACCAGGAAAATCATTCAGAGAAAACAAGCCCGCAATAGATAAATGTTATGCATCAGGTAGCCAATAGGTTGTTATATGGATGCACTCAAATAGAGAGTGTGGGTTTGTCGAATAAATGTTTAGACGAGGAACCAACAATGGTTTTGTGGGATATGTTATCGGGCATAAACTTGGTGGATGAGGATGAGGTGATAACAAAAATCCTAGTAGCACAAACCAGGAGTAATGGGGTTCCCATTCAACCACAACCAACCACGTCAAAAAATTTCAGGAAAAGACCTTGGAACCCTAACTTAAATAATAAATCTACGCTGGTGTTTGTTGACTTACCTAGTACAAGTGGTGCGGAGCTAGAACCCATAGAATATAATGTAGTAGATGATATTAAGAAAAAAAAATTGAACTTCTCCATTTTATATCTGTGTAAAATATCACAACAATGAAAATTTTTACTAGATGCCTTGGAGGAAACTAGTAACCCCCTCAATACTGCTAAACTCGTAGATAAGGAAACTAATAATAGTGCACAGAAAGCAATGGTAAATACGATAGGTTTTGAGCGAAAATCCAAACCTTCAACCCCTCCTTTTTTTCTCCATTTTGAAATTTTCAATCAAAATGTTCACAATTTTTTGGTGGATTTAGGGGCCTCTTCGAATGTTATGCCTTATTATGTGTGTAAGAAGTTGAATGCAACCTTGACTCAAAGTTCAATACACATAATTCAATTAGATAGATATGAAGTAAACGTGATTGGTGAAATCAAAGATGTATTGATTAGAGTGGCATCCAATCCCAAAGTACATCAAGTTATTGATATAGTGGTGGTTGACATGCCCAAAGCATGTGGTTTTCTCTCAGTCGGGATTGGTCCCAAAAGTTACAAGGTTATTTTGCATCAGATTGGTCACATCTTTGGTTACCATGGAATGGTCAACTGAGCAAGATTATAATTGATAGGGAAATATATATGAGACACATGGTGACAAAACTTGAAGTGGTGAATGAGCCATCCTCTTTAGAAAGTCCCATTTTAGGAAATTATGCATCAGATTCATATTTCAAAAATCTCATCGCTTAGTTGTCAGAGATACCTGCAATTCAAAGGTATGAAATTAATTTACTAAATGAGTTTTCTCTTGAAGAAGGGGAGTGTATCAATGATATATCCCATGAGGGTTGTTCTAAAATGAGAGAAAATGAAAGAGAAGAGGATCTAAATCGAAATACATCTAACCCTGAATACATATATGATATCTGTACTTTGTATTTTGATGGATCTAAGTCTTTCAAAGGAGCTGGTGTTGTGTGCATGATAATCAACCCCAAAGATAAACACGATTTTCTTTCTTGCAAGTTGGAGTTCGAATGCACTAATAACACAAGTGAATATGAGACATTAGTTCAAGGTTTGAAACAATCCCTCGACATGAAGGTTGAGAATATTAAAGTCTTTGGTGATTCCAAGATTGTGGTGAGACAAATTAAGAATATAATCCATTGCAATTATAGATGATGATTATTTTCAAGCCACTACTGGACATGAATTGATCAAGTCACATACCATGCGTAAGGGAGTTGTCATCCTGGAAAGGTTGTTTGACCTCCAAAGTACATTGAAAGGGTCCCCAAATGTGAAAACGAGCAGTTCAAGTTTGGGACATGAGGTAATCAATCTAGGCACCAAAGAGAACCCAAAAAATGTAAATTTAGGGAGAGGGTATTCTAAACAAGAAAAAAAACATATATCAAATTGTTCAAATCATACCAAGATGTGTTCGCATGGTCATACAATGATATGAAAACTTATGACACACGAATCATCTAACACACTATCCTAATGAAAAACAAAGTAAAATCCTTTCAACAGAAGCTAAGGCAACTTCACCCCTCTCTAGAGCCTCAGATCCAAAAAGAACTAAAGAAAATTCTAGATGCTTGGATTATTTTTTAGGTTAGACATTCAACTTGGGTGGCCAACTTGGTTCATGTGAAGAAAAAGACTGGAAAAATCACTTACGTGTTGATTTCAAAATTTTGAACAAAGCCTTGCAAAAGGATAATTATCTAGTTCCCCCAATGGAACAACTCTTGCAAAACATCTCGGGGTTTGAGATGTTCTCATTACTTGATGGGTTTTCTGGATATAAACAAATATTGGGAGTTGAAGAAGACCGACTCAAACCACCATTTGTACTTGTTATCTCCCAATAAAATTTCATTTTATTTAAGTCTTAGGTGGTTGATTGAGTATTTGTTTTCCTTAGTCATTCAGCATGGTGTGTCCTTCATTGAGTCCAGTCATAAAGTCTTGGTCATGTCAAATGATGTTGGTAGATGACTAAGTGGTCATCAAGGTCATTGTCCTAAGTTTCTTATGCCAAAGGTCGATCATAGTATGAGTTAATTACATCCTAAAAGTGAGTAAGGGATTATAAAGAGCCAGTTTTGGTCCTTAATGATCCATTATTACAAATGAAGTCATGATTTGACCTTTGTTTTATCATCATTTTCCATTATGACGAGTTTGTAGCGCATTTGGTCACTTTTATACATGAAGTGCTACCAACTCAGCAAAAGTTGTCAATGCAACTCATCATTCTTCTACATGGCGTGCTACAAACTCGTGTTGTTGCTCTGTTCCATCATTTAAGCCCGCTTTGATTGGGGAAAGCATATTAAAGAGGATTCTGGAAGCTCAAGAGTCATCATCAAGTATTCAAATTTCCCTCCAACACTCAGCTAGCCATCAGTCTCAAATTTTCCACAGGGATTTTGCATGTTGAAAGCATTTCGTTGGTTTTTGTAAACTGACTTTTGTACAGAAGTGTTCTCTGTAATAGATTAATTTTCAAATGGCTCCAAGGAAAGATCCTATCCCCGGGAAGAGGTCAGGCTCTGTGGTCAGGTTTGAACCTACTGATACTACTCTTATTGAGCAAAACCCTAACCATGTAGATTCTTTCAAGCACGGGATTGTAACATACCTGACCACCCAGAGGCTGGGCTACACCACTTAAACTGGCTGCAACACACCCAACCACTCGCAGGATAGGCACGCTGCAGTCCCAAGACTCAGTTCTCTGATCTCTAATTCGAAGGCAAAGGGTTTCTCAACAATGTTAGGAGCATGCACACCACATGGATAAGACAAGATCCATGCCACAACATAAAAGAGATAAACAATGTGCCATGCACAACAAATAACCAGCAGACAGACATACACATTAGAATACATATCTCAGAGATAATTAAATACACAATGAAATACATTAAACAAAAAACACATAGAGCACTTATCTTTGCAAGTAAACGTTCACCAACTAGCTGCAGACCAAGGACGTTCCTCCCAACCATAAACATTGTTGTTCATTTACTCTCAATAACAGGTCACCCTCGATTCAGGGCTATGAATCCATAAGGACAGGTCCTAAGCCATGTATAAATACACAGTAGTTGGCTAAGTAGCTCTCAGGTTTCCCAATCTCACAACAATCCTAATTTCCATCTCTCTTTCCCCCTCAGACTGCACAACCCCAACAAATGAGCACCTTTCTATGCCATGCAATCCCTGAGGTTGTTCCATTTCTCTCCAAGGCTCCAGTGCTACTGGTCAAGAAATCTCCCTACTGGAAATTCCAAGGAATCGCAGCTGTGGATAGTTCCATCTGAACTTCCATCAAGTTCATGCACACAGGCATCCATTCCCTCCTGGAATGATCAGTAAATCATTACAACCATTCAACGATGGCTCTCCTCTTCCTGCCATTTGTTTCCATGCTCAGCCCAAGAGCACATGAACTCGCAGTAGTGAGTGAAGAGGAAGAAGAATAAGTGAACCTGTGAGAAGAGGACGAACCAAGGGAAGAATGACCCCAAAACAACCCCCAAGGGATGTTTAAATAATTACATAAAGACAAGAGCCACATGGTCTCCCTCCCAAGAAGCTCATGTAACCCCCTCTTGTCCATAAAATCAATTATGGGTAAATAAAATAATAATGACAAAACTTAGCCCCTCAAGCCCCCTCTCTCGTGGAATCATATCCCCCTATCTCTTTTGTCTTTGTCGTTCTTGCAACCAATGATGTATTTTATTACTGTATAGGAAGTGTTACATTTCCTAGACACTCTGGCCCCTTTTCAACTTTACCGGCTCACCAACCTAAGTCATATTTACATAATACATTATAGTTTATAAGGGTTAGAACTGGGATTTTACATCCTCCTCCCCTTATTTTGGCATTGTCCTCAGTGCACAACACCATTCCAATGTTATTAACATTACAATTCTAGGCCCTCTAGCCTTAATTCACACAGTCAATCCAGCCCAATCTTATATACATAGGCACTCTGGCCTAAAACATGTATGCATAGGCATTCCGACCCAAAACATGTATGATGATCTTCAAAATTTATATTTCTGGCAGCAGTTCCAACCAACAAGCTCTCCTTCCCTCTCAACCCTGCACAAACTAAAGAAATGAACCCCTTTCTCTACCATGGAGTCCCTCAGGTTGTTCCACTTCTCCCCGGCTTCAGTGCACTCGGCCAAAAAGTTTCAGAGTTATGGGTTCCAGAACTCCAGTTGTAGCAAGTCCATTGGACTTTCTTCCTTCCATGCCTTTGTCATTTAGTTGCTCCAACATCACCTTATTTTCTCTCATAGTCTGGTACTTTTCTAGATCTTCAACATTCATCATTTTCCTACAATATTTCAAATTAGCGAGCATGTCAGTTCAAAATTTGTGCATAAAATTCTCATTCTTTCTCATATTGTAAGAGTAAATTTTCATAATCCAATACAACACTTATCTGTGTGGTTCATGGATCTGCATCCATATGGTTGTCTCGTTAACTTGGCTCACTATTTTCCCTGACATACCCATTGTGTGCATGACCCCAATTAAGAGCTATCAAAGTCTCCTCTTCCTTGTGGTCACTCACCTTCCAGGCCCAGGCTCAGGCATCCCCTTCTCTGCTATGCAGTCCCTCATGCGATCCATCTTGCCTGACCAAGGTTCTCTTGCACAAGAATATTTATAGGGACACGGGATTCTCATGTCACAACAATAGCCTTTTTCATGCTTTCCAACTTGCATATCCAACATATCATCTGTATTATACACACACAGTCATAATGAGATATCATTATAACCATTTCAAACATAAATGTCAAATCTATTTTATACATGAAAATAAAATTTTCCAAGCATGATCTTTCTGCTCATAATGGTTGGTTCTGTAGCTGTAGATATCAGTCTTCCTTGTGGGCTTACATCCCTGCCATATCCAAGACCATTCTACCTGCAATTTCTTCAATTTACATTCGGCCAAAACAATTCGTCAGTAATTATCAAATCATAATTCCCAAAACTGTTTTATATAGGAAAAATAAAACTTCTAGACATGATCTTCTGCTCATAACAATTTTACTCTTGCAGCAATAGGCATTGGTCTTCTTTATGGGCTTACAACACTTCCATATCCAAGACCCCTTTCCTCCTGCAATTTCAACATTCCTCAGCCAAACAAATTGTCACTATCTCATGTAAAAGACATATATTCTCATGAAAATGATTCAAAACAAAATCACAAAGTGCTCTCATAATTGTTTACAACTACAATTCAATTACTTCTATTAATCCAACTATCAATTGGAATGAACTCTTCATTACATACACATGTATTATCAGTGACACATACTTTTCATAATGCCACAGTTAATAAGATAAAAATCAAGGTGCCAATACCCATGGTCACATCTACACAATGCATCCATGCATTGACTACATAATACCACATAACTATGTCATGTATTCCACCATGATGAGTTGGAAGGTCTGGTCAACGATTCAACACATCATCCACACGCTTCCTACTGCTTGCCTAACTATTTGGTTACCTTCCTTTTCCACCCAAACACAACACCAAGAATATAATCCTTAAGTTCTCTTCAGTGTTGGCAAAGAGGTTGCAATCCAAACATCAGATATACAGTAGATACCATCGAGCACTCGCATAGAGCTATAGTCCTTCCATATCCAATCATATTATGGTCTCACACATGACTAGCTCTATGGGTATTCATTGTTATATAAGGAGTATGTCTCCTGAATTAACTTGGTTATGATCCCATAACCAATCATAACATAATATGCAACTGACATTTTAGCTAAGTGCATTCTAGCATCAACAACACTTACAACTCTAGGTCTTCGGCCATTACATATCAATTTAAATACTAAAAATTAACTGAGGGAATCCTTACCTCAATCCCCTTCAACATGTATGCATCAACAAAAACTAAATGCATACCTGCCTAGTTGTTACCAACCTACTTGTTGTTGTCTGACCAACTGATATTTGTAGAAGCTCACAGACTTCCCCCTTCATCATTTTGATCACCATTCCTGCTATCATGGGTCTTCACCTTGATGGAAATTATAAGCAACAACAACATCCACATATTTAACCCTGCTGTATCATTTTTCCTGAATACATAATCCATCCTTAGTCATACTCAAACATTATTTCATAATAACAGACTATTCTAAGTTCACCAGCATGTTATATGCATATCCAAGCATGTACATATGCAAAATTACACATCCATATGCACCAAGCATTTACTGTCAGCATGCCTACTAATGCATATGCAATTTAACTTCATTGTATGCTTCATGCACTCTAGTGCATTTCTATTTCAATTCACTTATTTATTTATCCATTTCTATTGTAGTTGGTTGTCCTTGAATTCCTTTATATCCTTGATGCCTTGTGTGCTCCCATTCTTCTCATCTGCACTATGGTTGTCTGGGTCTGAACACTTTTCTAGCCACGTTCCACCTAGCCATTCTTTACCACTTAGTACCATTCCTCAATGGAAATCCATTTTCATTTAGTGCCACTTTTGAAGTGAGAGAGCATTCCAATTCCTCTGCATTGGCATATTGCTTCCATCGTGAACTCTAATTTAAGATTTTAGATAGTAGATAATTCATATCTAACAAATCCTCTTATGGAACTCCTATGCTTGACACATAGAGATTATTCACACACCACCTCTTAAGCTCTGTGTTTCCTTCCACATCAAGCTTGCAACTATCTACACATCTCTACCTTCAAGGCTATGGAGCCTTACTTTTCCTTTCTATACCCATTAATGACATTATTCACCTGCTAGCTTCATGTCGCATGTGAGGATTCTTTCTTTTGTAGTACCTCATCCAAATTTTATAAGAAAAGTTATGCCTCCATGACCCTAACATCTGATCCTATTCTTGAATTGATCTGGTTATACCTCTAATCTTGATAAACCTGCAAGCAGACATCTTGTTAGTGTTAATATTATGGTAGCTGTGGGAGGTATTTACCTCCACATGTGAACTTGACGAGAATAGGAGACTCTAGAAAGCAAGAGAAAACCCTAATGAGTTGGCTAATAACCCTAGAAGTTTTGTCGGCTCAAGAAGATAATTTATATTAGGTTATTAGCCTCCAAGAGAAGAAGTCGGCCATAATTCATAATAATATACTGAACAGACATATACCCAGAAGGAGAAGTCGGCCCCAACAAAACTGGCAGAACCACTATAAATACAGGGCGCCAGTTCTCATTTGACACATCTCAGAATTGCAGAGCAGCAACTGGTGCACACTGCAGTTCCCAGTCTGGTGCACATGTGTGGAGGAGAGTTGCAGGTGCAGCTGTTGCAACAACCAGTTTTCAGTGTTGGCTTAGACTATCTCTTGGCTAGGGTTTGGACTATTTGATCAGCTATTGTTGGTGCACTATCCTTGAAGGAAGATGCACTACACCTTGTTTGGCTATCTAGCTTAGGGTTTGCTTCCAGAGTAATTCTCAGTCAAGGTTAAGGTGCTCGGAGGGTGGCTTCGGCCTATGGTTGAGTGACGAGGGTATCGTCAATGGTAAAATAGGCACACAATCTTCTATATTCTAACAGGTTATGGGCCCACACCTCCTTCATTCAGTCTAAACACTGGAAGGAAACATAGCTGCTAGGATATTGACCTTGCTGAGGAACTGCCGCTAGGGTTACTGGCAGAAGCAACTTCCAAGACACTGTCACTAGGGTTACTAGCAGGAGTAGTTGCAGAAAACCTAAACCTCTTGTTGAGGCACCTTAAGTGAATGGATTGACCTATTCTCCAGATAGATCAGTGCGCTCTAGCCTAGCACATCTCTTGATACCCTCAACAAGCCAAGACGTGAAGTTTGAATTTCTGGTCAAATCTAGGGTTTGACCAAGTCAAGCAAGACATGACTAACTCTATGAAGTCTGAGAACAAGTTAGATGGAGCGTCTAACTTCAGAGCGTGGAAGACAAGGATTGAACTCATCCTTGCCAAGAATAAAGTGCTGGATATCGTGAAAGGAAAGATCGTGAAGCCAGAGTTTGAAGAAGGAAAAGAGAAGGAACCGCAGAACATTACAGCTATGGAGAAGTTCAAAGATGTTGACATCAATGCCATGAGTATCATAGTGGATTCTATAAAATACCACTTGATACCCTACATCTCCCATCTTGACTCATCGAAGAATATGTACGATGCCCTAACAAATCTCTTCTCAGTCAAAAACATTGGACAAGTTATGAGTCTGAAGAATGAGCTTCGTGACATGAAGATGAATAATGACGATAACATAACATCATACCTTGTAAAGATCTCCTAGTTAAGAGATCAACTACAAGATATTGAAGAGATCACTTCAGAGAAGGAATTGGTGAACATAGTACTCAATGGTCTTCCCAAGATGTGGGATGCATTTGTTGCAAGTATGAACACAAGGAAGGAGTATCCGACATTTGAAGAACTTTGGATTGTTGTGCTCAAGAAGAATCAAGGATCAATGTAAAAGAGAAACCCCAGAGGAAGTACGATGATCAAGCCTTCACAGCAAGATTCAAGAACTTCAGGAACAAAAAGAAGTTTGGCTCAAGGAGGAAGCCAAATCAAGAGAAAGACATTTCAGAAGTACAATGCTTCAACTGTCAAAAGTATGGTCACTACAAGAATCATTGTCCCGAACTAAAGAGAAGGAAGGAGAAACACGAAGCATCAATTGCCGAAGAAAAGGAACCTACAAAGAATACTAAGCATGATGGAAGAGACTTCTTCTTCTAAAAGGTAACAACTCTCTTCTTCTTTCTTGTACATATCTTGTTTGCATCATCCCTGTATATATCTTGTATATATATCTCTTGGAAGATAATATGTTCCAAGAAGACCTATACCTATGGAAGAACAAACAAGATGAAAATGGATATCATTAGATAATACACATGAAAGGATGAAATACAAATCATGTGGAAGCCATTAAGCTGAATCAATCATGAAGAGACTTAGAAGAAGCAAAGACAGAAAGAAGTCAGCAATCACGAGGAAATTGGAAAAAGACTTATGATGTTTTGTAGAAGACAACAAGATGGACGCGTGGACTATGTTAGACAAGAGAGGCAATTATATATTGCAGAAGACAATAAGGATGCAGATGGAAGCGTGGACTCTGTTAGATGGAGGGAGCTAATCCTATGATCCATTGAATATGATGAAATATATATATCCATGGTAGCAACCATGAAAGACAGTACTCAGTTCAACCGTAGAAGAAGACTTCTTCGAAGAGAAGCCTTAAAGTATTCCTGGTTGTCCATCTAGATCTGTGATCCTATGATGAAAGGAAGAAGTGGAATCTCTAGGGCATGGAATCTATTAGAAACTCCATGGACCCAAGAGCTAAAGAAAAACATGAAGAAGAACATGAGGATTCCAAGAAATAAAGAGAAACCAGAACAACCAGTCATTGTATCAAGAATCACAAGATTACCAGCTTGATATGAACTCACTAAAAGCAATCAAGAAAAAGAGATGAAAGTTGTAATAAAGAACAATGTATGGAAGACTTATGAATAAAAGCATTGCGAGACCCAGAACTAGAGGTTCTCCCAGATGGAGGGAGAAGACTATGATGATTACTTGTTCCAGCAAACCAGACTTATCTCTACATGAGTCATTATATCATCCGCAACATCCATGAGTTGGAGTTCTACATCAAATGAATACAAAGAAATGTTCTCCAAAGAAATTGAATAAAGAACGTATGAAGAGAAATCTCAAGACTTTGAGGCATACCAGAAAGAGACCCTTGTATGCAGATAGAAGAAGATAACTTGGTGGAAGAACCTCCAGTGCACAACAGAAGCATGGTGAAGATTTCCTATAACATCAAGATGACTACTCAGTAGATCAGATCTCATGATAACAGAAGAAGTGGCACATGGATATGTTCCAGTTTTCCAACTATGATATACTCTATTGTTCAGATCTAATTGAAGCCTTCACATAGTTCTAGACTAAAGTACATTTGAAATCAAGCATTACATTATCCATGATGAAGTCCAGAAAGGAGAAAATGATTTCTCCAATACATATCTCCACAGATGAGCAAACATTTTGGTAAAGCTTCTATCCAAGATGAAAGAGTTTGCGTACTCAAGCTGGAGCTCGTGGAAACAACTTCCTTATTGAAAAAGGAAGAAATGACTCCTAGGTTGGGAGGGAGCACTGAAAATATTATCGAAGGCATTCATTAAAAAATAGTCCATCTTGGACAAATGCTTTCCTGTTCGGAAAGTGGATTGAGATTTCTGACGGACAGTGACTTCCCATTGTGGCTAACATGGGAAGTAATTTGATTGCTGATGTATCATAGGCAACGACTTCCCATTGTGGTTAACATGAGGAGTGGTCTAGGGAAGTCTCTCTTCTTGAGGGTTACTCAAGAAGACTGGCCCGCCTCGCCGGACAACGATTTCTCATTGTGGTTAACATGAGGAATGGTCCATTTTGGAGGTTGATGCAGGATAGTCTTTTCCTCTTGTGGTTAACAGAGGAAATGGTCCAGACAGTCATTCCTTAGGGTTTATACATTCTCTCCAAGGTGCACTTTGATTAGTGTAGGAGGAATGGCCCAGGGTGGGGAATGGTCCAGGCTCAACAATCAGGGACAAACATTCCTTAGGGTTTATACATTCTCTCCAGGGTGCACTTTGA
>ML839301.1:0-19926 GCA_009831015.1 Picea engelmannii | reverse complement strand
TTATACATTCTCTCCAGGGTGCACTTTGATTAGTGTAGGAGGAATGGCCTAGGGTGGGGAATGGTCCAGGCTCAACATTCCTTAGGGTTATACATTCTCTCCAGGGTGCACTTTGATTAGTGTAGGAAGAATGGCCCAGGGTGAGGAATGATCCAGGTTTAGAAGACATGACAATTATTCTTCCTTGCTTGAGAAGAATAGTCCAGATATCTCATTATTCTACTCTGAGGCAGATATTCTTTCAGAGCTCACAGATGTGAGTGAAGGATTGGCCTAGATGATTCAATTTATATCATAACATTGTTTATGTGCAAGTTGCTATCAGATGTTTGTTATGAAGACTGTATGACAGTAGATGTAAACTACTGTGGTGGATATGTTCCACTGTTCATGAGGCAGATATTCTTTCAGAGCTCACAGATGTGAGTGAAAGATTGGCCCAGATGATTCAGTTTATATCATAACATTGTTTCTATGCAGGTTTCTATTAGATGTTTGTTATGAAGACTGTATGACAGTAGATGAAGACTACTGTGGTGGATATGTTCCACTGTTCGTGATTATACGTCGCTGATCAAGTACTTGTGTGTTACTTGGTGTGGTCGTGTACCCCTGGATTGTAGTTATGTACTACTATGGATAGACACAGTTGTGTTCTATTCTTTTTCTATTTTCCTTGAAGACTATCAACATTTTATTGGAGATAATCATCATCTAGACGAATGATGAACAAAGATTTTCCAGACGGAAAATAGTTCAGAGCATTATAAGAATGACTCTTGTATCACTCTATAGTGTGAGTGACTGATCCAACATCATGTCCGATTACTCAGATGAAGTATGGTTTTGAGAGATGATGCAGCTGATGGTGATGGTGACGCTCATGATCTAGTCACGAGATAGTCTAAACGACTATGTTGATGCTACCGGGTAAATGGTATGTTTTTGTGCTCAATACCATTACCTATAATACCTCCCTAGCTAGGAGGGAGTGTTAATATTATGGTAGATGCGGGAGGTATTTACCTCCACGTGTGAACTTGACGAGAATAGGAGACTCTGGAAAGCAAGAGAAAACCCTAATGAGTTGGCTAATAACCCTAGAAGTCTTGTCGTTTCAAGAAGATAATTTATATTAGGTTATTAGCCTCCAAGAGAAGAAGTCGACTAGAGTTAATAATAATATACTGAACAGACATATACCCAGAAGGAGAAGTTGGCCCCAACAAATCTGGAAGAACCACTATAAATACAAGGTGCCAGTTCTCTTTTGACACATCTCAGAATTGCAAAGCAACAACTGGTGCGCACTGCAGTTCCAGTTCTGGTGCGCACGTGTGGAGGAGAGCTGCAGGTGCAACTACTGCAACAACTAGTTTTTAGTGTTGGCTTGGACTATCTCTTGGCTAGGGTTTGGACTATCTGATCAGCTATTGTTGGTGCGCTATCCTTGAAGGAAGATGCGCTACACCTTGTTTGGCTATCTAGCCAAGGGTTTGCTTCCGGAGTAATTCTCAGTCAAGGTTAAGGTGCTCGGAGGGTGGCTTTGGCCTATGGTTGGGTGATGAGGGTATCGTCAATGGTAAAACAAGCACACAATCTTCTATATTCTTACAGTTAGAACTATACATATCATACAAAAATTGTCAATTAAATTTACAGGTACTTTTTCATTTAAATGATAATATTATTCTTTAATTAATATCATTTTTCCTTTTTATCCTTTATTCGTAATGCTCATGAATTAACTCTCTTTTAATCATGACTGTGTGTTGGTTCTTTTGTCTTCATGAGTTGATCACATACATGGATCGACTCATTATATCGTACTAATGCTTCTGTTGTGTTCTCAGTTCACAAACAGATCATATTTTGATCCTTGATCAATTCTCTGTATTATTGTATTGTTAACTCTCTTTCGAATTAAATATTTATGAGGCGCTTCCTTCAAACCATTTACATATGACCATATGCACAAAACCACGGGCTTATTGATTTGAGCATTGCCTCTTCTTTTCCCTTTGTTTCTTTATTCCATACAACCACAGGTGGTGACCAGGCGCTAAGCTAAGAAGTGCTTGATCACTTATCAAAATCAACGGTCACATCTTAATGTCATGACAAGCTGGACGGTTCTCATTTACTTCGGAACTTCGACTATTCGTGGCTCCTGAATTCTCGAGTAACAATTCCTCCGAAGTGATTACCCACTGAATGAGTCATAAAGCGGTGGCGACCGCTTGTTGTCGGTTAACATTTCCACTTACGCTATCCTTCCATTTTACTTGCTCATTGGTTGGGAAAGCTCCTGAAGTAGATCAACGGTTAACGTTGACATTGGTCTTCGACGCTTCACAACTTAAGAACCTTCAACCAAGACTAGATCAATGACCCTCTTCCTCTTTCACGATCAACGACTGAGATCCACTTCAGAACTCTAGCCTTCGGAGGTCTCAACTTTCCCCACTTGCTTCCCCCCAGAACGCTTTTACCCGGAGTTCACGATCTATCGACGTGTGTCCTCCCACAGATCAATGGTTGTGAATTGCTTCGACTCTTCGGGATTCAGGAGTTTCAAACTCTATGCCTTCACTTTCTCTCGGAGCACTGATCCTCCGAACCACTACGAGATCTACTGCTGCGTGTCTTCTAGGATCAACGGTCGATATTTACTCCAGCCTTCAAGCCTTCGGGAGTTTTCGATCCAACGCAACCTGTCACATCTTTCCTCTCTGGAGTGCCTAGTCTCTGAACTGCACAATCTGTCGCCATGTGGCAAAATATTGGAAGCAGACACGTGGCCTAATCAGGTGGGTGACACGTGTCACGTTCTAACCGACACCCCAATACTCCATATGCTCAAAACTTACTGACACGTGGCACACATCCCATGTGTCCACGTCATCCCAGGTGACATCCGCAAGCCACATCACTTTGGAATTTCGAGCTTCTGAAATCTCAACCCTCAATTTTTTTCTGAAATTATTTTATCCGAAGCTCACGATCTACTAACGCGTGTATCCCGTAGATAAACGACTACAATTTCTTCGGGTCTTTGAACTTAGAAAACCTCAACTTTCAACCTTCACTTTCCCTCAAAGTGCATAGATTTCCACCGCGTGTCCTCCTGGATCGGACAACCAAGATTCACTTTGGGTCTTCACCCAGAGTCCATGGATTTGCATCATGTGTCCTCCTTAATTGGACGACTAAGATTCACTTTGGATCTCCGGGGTCTGAAAATCTCAATTCTAAACTTCTCCTCGCTTGTTTTTTCTTGGAGTGTTTTATTCGAAGCACACGATCGATTGACGCGTGTCCTCCTATAGATCGATGGTCCCCAAATACCTCGGCTATTCAGAGTTTCGATGTTCGAGCACTAGCATGTCACATCACTGCATGCCTTTCAATTTGTGGGGGCACGCATCGACGGTTTGGAGTAACCCACCTTTCACCCTGCAATTCTTCTAACACTGACACGTAACCCCTCAGTGAAACCGTGGTTTGGATTGCGGGACCGCCTTGGGGAATTAACTCTCGTGTAACTTGGTTCCCCGCAATGCCTCCTAGTCGTCGATCTCTCTCCAAACAACCTAACGGTTGTGACTTAACCTTTTCTTTAATTTCATCGGATGACCCTTGTTCACCTACCCTCTGATCCAACGATCTCGGATCTCTCTTGATCCCACAGTGGCGATCGCTCCCGAATTTGAAGAGGACGGTCACAATCCTTATAACCCTTACAAAGGATCTATGATGTTCTAACTCCTACATAGATTCTGCAACGCTATTCCTCCCTAGATTTTCAACTTCACGGTCATAATTTGATCTCAACCATGAGACTCTGACCAATAGACTTGACCCATACTAGCCCGATGTTTCAACCAAAAGCTCTGATACCAATCTGTAACATACCCGACCACCCAGAGGTCGGGCTACGCCACCTAAACAGGCTGCAACACACCCAACCACCCACAGGCTAGGCACGTTGCAGTCCCAAGACTCAGTTCTCTGATCTCTAATTCGAAGGTAAAGGGTTTCTTAACAATGTTAGGAGCATGCACACCACATGCATAAGACAAGATCCATCCCACAACATAAAAGAGATAAACAACGTGCCATGCACAACAAATAAACAGTAGACAAACATGCACATTAGAATACATATCTCAGGGATAACTAAATACACAGTGGAATATATTAAACAAAAAACACAGAGAGCACTTATCTTTGCAAGTAAACTTTCACCAATTGGCTGCAGACCAAGGACGTTCCTCCCAACCATAGACATTGTTATTCATTTACTCTCAACAACAGGTCACCCCCGAGCCAGGGCTATGAATCCACAAGGGAGGGTCCTAGGCCAAGTATAAATACACAGTAGTTGGCTAAGTAGCTCTCAGGTTTCCCAACCTCACAACAATCCTAATTTCCAGCTCTCTTTCCTCCTCAACTTACACAACCCCAATAAATGAACACCTTTCTCTGCCATGCAGTCCCTGCGGCTATTCCATTTCTCTCCAACACTCCAGTGCTACTGGTCAGGAAATATCCTTACTGGAAATTCCAAGGACTCTCAGCTATGGACAGTTCCTTCCAAACTATCATCAAGTTCATGCACACAGGCATCCATTCCCTCCTAGAATGATCAATAAATCATTACAACCATTCAACGATGGCTCTCCTCTTCCTGCCATTCATTTCCATGCTCAGCCCAGGAGCACATGAACTCGCAGTAGTGAGTGAAGAGGAAGAAGAACAAGTGAACCAATGAGAATAGGATGAACCAAGGGAAGAATGACCCCAAAATAGCCCCCAAGGGATGTTTAAATAATTACATGAAGACAAGAGCCACATGGCCTCCCTCCCAAGAAGCTCATGTATCCCCCTCTTCTCCATAAAATCAATTGGGTAAATAAAATAATACTAACAAGACTTATCCCCTCAATCCCCCTCTCTCGTGGAATCATAGCCCCCTTTCTCTTTTTTCCTTGCCAGTCTTGCATCAAGCGGTGTATTTTATTAATGTATAGGAAGTGTTACATTTCCTAGGCACTCTAGCCCCTTTTCAACTTTACCGTCTCACCAACCTAAGTCATATTTACATAATACATTATAGTTTATAAGGGTTAGAACTGGGATGTTACAGGGATGCTGGAGGTTTTGTCAAAAACTTGAAGGATATCATCTGGAGGTTTCAAGAGATTTTGTGTAGAATACAAGGAGGGTAAGACACAGATTGGACCCTTGGAAATTCATCTGACAGTGGATTTGATTGCAGAAGTGACTGAGATTCCTAGGACAGGGGAACTTTGGTTCAAGGCAAGGAGATTAGAAAATGAGGACTATTGCCAAGACAGTCTCAAGCCTGAGCATAGGGGAGATGATTTGGTGAAGGGTGTGCCAAGGAATTGGCTATTAGAGGAGTATGATAAGTTGTTGTTCATCATTCAAATATTTTTTACTTGTGAAGGGAGGTACAACTGGATTTTGCAGTACCATTTCAAACTGATTCTCCACTTCACTGGCAAGAAGGAAATGGACTTATCTTATTTCCTTTTCATGAGTTTGCAAAGAATTATTTCATGTGCACAACGAAAGCCTGATAGACTTCAAAAATCCGTATTTCACCATGCCTTAATCAAACTCATAGTCATTGAACAGTTCAAGAAGGAAGGGAAGGATTGGTCCACTTTCCTGTTAGTATCTAATTACCAATTTGAGTTGCCTTCCTCACCTCCCAAGCACAAAACCCCTAGAAAGAAATCTGCAGGCCCTTCTTTTGTTACATTATCTGAAATTCCACAATCTTTTCTAGCTCCCATCTTCAAAGAGCCATTACCTGTTCAAATTACCAAGAAAGATAAGGGAAAAAGCAAAGTCAAAGATGTAGTCATTGAAAAACATACAAAGTTTCCTACTGAACCTACATAAATGGAAATTGAAGATAATCCCTTGACTATCCAAGTTAAAATTGGTACGCCAACCCTAAGAAGGTCATCCAGGAGAAAACTTGTACTAGCAGAGGAATCTCATCAAAGAACTGAGGTTATCAAGCCTAGAACTAGTTTATCAAAATTGAAAGTTTATCCTCTTGAAAAGGAAGCACTTGAGGCCATAGTCCAATTAAGTGAATCTCCACCAGAGCCAGCTCCAGAGATAGATCAAGGGCCTAAAACTAATTGGGCTCAATTACTCAAGTATGCAGATAAACAACTCAAAGAAGTTCAGGAGAAGAACTAGAAATTACATCAAGAGAATGTTACACTCAACCGACAACTTTCAAGTCAAATAGATGAACTAGCAGAGGAGTGTAATCAACTAAAGAGGAACATTGGGAAAAAGATGATTCAGAATAAACAATTTATTAATACGTACAAAGAGAACCTCAACTTGAGAGCAGACAATAGGAAGCTGGCTGAAGACACATATTTGGCTAAGAACATGCTTAGTAAGAAGAACTTGGCAATCTTCTTGAAAGAGACCTCTTCTCCTAGTTCTTCCAAGCAAGATGATTAATATGCAGATGTTGTTTCAAGGTTTTGTGATCAAATTCTACTGACCTATGATGAGCATATTATACCTTAGATATCCATTGTTCACATTTGTCTTCAAGGTTATGGAACATGGATTATTTATTTTTGCCTATATTAAGTTATAAAGTATGACTTTAAAGGGATATAAGGCAATTAAGTGAAAAGTTTTGATGCCCGCAGGGGTGTAGACCGATTGGCAAGTGCCGAGTAAATGGAAGGAAATATGTAAAAAGAGGTCTCAAGGTCGATTCTCACCTTGATTTACTTGTGCTCCATTCTTGCGGGCTGCGTGGAAGCATTTGGGGGTATAGTGGTAGCGGACGGGTATCGACCCTGTGTCACGTGAGTGAAAGAACCGCGAGTTGCCGATTACAAATTTTTTGGCTTTAAAGGGATATAAGGCAATTAATTGAAAGGTTTTGATGATTGCAAGTTTGGATCACTTGCAAAGAAGTACTACACATCATAATAGACCACCAGTGAAATGCTCAGAAGCTCAATAATGCAGACATCAAATGGATACCCTGTTTCATTTTGATGTGAGGGTTTGATAAAATGTTTACATGAAGGTGTAGATTATGGAATTTTTCTAGTCCTTATTTCATTAGTTTTACAGTGACAAGTTAAATGTGCAACATCATTACAAGCCCTCATACTTGTCTTATAGTTTTGAAGTCTTATGAAGGTGCATGGAAACTATATTGAGGAAAGAAGGTATGAATACATGATTATAGAGATGAAGCCTGAATAATCTCAATAATGTTAGTAAATTATAGTGGTATGTGTTTAGATGAGGCAGACTCCCAGCCTTCAAAGACAATTTTCAAGTAATTTTGGAGTATTCTGGCAAGACAAGCACCTACAGGACTTTGTAGTGCAAACTGCGTTTTTCCTATTTAGTGCGCTACCAACTTGTTAGTTTTCAGCGGAGGAGCAAGCAAAGTCAATTTTGACTTCTATTAAGCTTTGTAAGGGGTGATTCACAGCTATGGTATTAATTATGGATTATTGAAGATTCCTCCATCCTTGAGGAAGTCTATGTGGCAGTCAAAGACTTGATTTTAGATAGGGATTCCTATTTCTTAAAAATAGGATCTCATCCTACCTTCTTGTAGTTAGGTTAGATTTTATTTGTCAAGTGGAATTTAGATCCATATTTGGAGGATCTCAAGTAAAGTTTGTAAAGGCTATTTAAGCCTATTGAAATGACAATGTTAAGGGTTCGAATTTGGAGATTTGACTAGACTCTTGTATTGAAAGACATTTTGAATACATTTTGGAATATAAGTTTCTTTCACTGTATTTATTCAGACTTTCATCTTTCTTTCTATTCAGTACCTGTAAGTGAATTCATGTTCATTTTTCTATGTTTATTCAATGACTGATAACTGTCATCTTATCTTTGCGTTGGTAAACTAGAATCACAAGTATTTTAATTGTTATAGCTAGCCAATCATATATGCTATTGTGTGTGAGTGATTTTGCTAGTATAATTAGTATTCTTCATCCATTTTCATCTTTAAAAAACTATCTGAATATTATAGTTGAAGGCCCTATCTATCTGAGTGTATTCGTGTGTATCTAAAGTGAGTGAGTTTATATCCAATTCATTCAACTTGATCCATTTTATACCTTTATTTGAACATTTGATTAAGTTACCAAACTCACTTGATATGCAACCTAGAGTGACTCTTGGAGAGATAACAAATTGATGTCGTTGTCGGGGAGAGGAGTGTGAAGAAAGCTTCCCTGGGAGATGACATAGTCCCAGATTTTGATGATAGACAAAGGCATGGCATTAGTTTGGTTGTAATTTTCTATATGGCGACTCCATTGGTACATAGTGGCTCCTAAGAAAGCACATACTCGAGCAAATCCTCAACAACCACTATATGATCCAGTATCTGATCATGAGAGGATCATCAAAGAAGGAAAGGCATTACATAAGGGATCTTCAAGTTTAGGTATCTCTAGAAATCCCTCTGTGTATTTTTCCAGAAAATCCATTAATAAGACCAACATTTGTTGAAACTATAAGCTCAAAGATTGATAGTGAAAAAGTAGTTTTAGAAGTTCCAGGATCTTCTGATATTGCTCAAGAAGGTAGTTCATCAATTGTTGAAGAAGACATCAACTCATCATCTATAGAATCTTCTCAGTCTGAAATTGAACAAAATTCAACTTACATTCATACCAATCTTCCTGCTATTGAGCTTGTCTTACATGAATTGTCGATAAAAGGAGAAGAAAATCTTGCCAAGTTATTGTTTGAATTCTATAGAGCTTCTTATTTTCCTTCTTCCATTGCAAGTTCAGAAATATATTTTCCTCTCATTGACTCAGCTTCATTCTCTGTATCAGCCCCATTATCATCCTCTGTATTAGCCTCATCTTAGTCCTTATTTATCCAAACTTCTAGTACATCTACATCTACCACTACCATGGAAACAATACCTCAAAATCATACAAAGATGGAAAGAATCATAGCTGCTAGATATGCACCATTAATACTGCCTAATCCTCTGAATGTAATGCCTACTGGAGACTATCAAAAGTACATGCCTAAATTTTTAGGGACATAAGAGGTTATAGCTAAAGAACATCTTGATTTATTTTATAGTTATGCTGATAACTTGAATATCACTCAGGAGGATGTATGGATGGGAGTTTTTATTCAAAGTTTAGATGGAGAAGCCATGAAATGGTTTAGAGAATTAACACCAGGAACTATAACATGTATTGAAGTTTTAGATGATACTTTCCTTAAACAATGGGGAGATAAGCAGGATTTTCTTTACTGCATTACAAAGTTTGGGAATTTGAGAAGGGAAAGTGGTGAATTAGTGTCAGACTCTACTAAAAAATTTAACCGGATGTATAGCAAGATCCCAACTAAAATCAAGCCTATTGCTACATCTGCAAAAATCACTTATGCCAATGCCTTTGTTTCTGAATTTTGTTTGTTGTTAAGAGAAAGGAGATCAGTTACATTGGCTGATATGCGGGATGCAACACTTGAAGTGGAATCTAACATCTTTGCTGCATAAAAATTGAAAGGTAGAGGTGATAGAAGGAGACAAAAAGGAGAAGCATCATCATCAGGTACAGATCCCAATATTGAAAAGATGGCTAAGATTATGGAATCTTTGACTTCTGAATTGTCCAAAATGAAGATTGAAAACAAGCAGCCTGGAAAAGGTAGAGATCCTAATGCTTTTATTCATCGAAATTCAAATCCTTATAGAAGAAATAATGAGCAAGTTCAGATTTTACAAAGGAATAGAAATGCTAATGAGGATCAAAAAATTAAAGCCCCTTTTCAGAACACAATGATGGAGGAAGATCAACCAGAAGAGGATGATGAGATTCATTGTTTGGGGGATAAGGATGATGCATCTTTCTTGACACAAGCTGCTTATGAGGAATCTTTGATTAGTCATCAGACTAATCAGGAATCAAATGATGGATATGTTTTTCAATATGATGATCAGAATAGGTACAATTTGAGATCTAAACAAAATAATAGTAAGCAAGACGTGCAAGCTCCTCCCAAAAAGTTGTTGCCCCTGCAAAACAACAACCAAACAAAGATCAGGCTCAAACAAATGATCAAGTACTTCTTAAATCTCCTCTGCATGAGGTAAGAAACCTTGACAAAGTTCCTTTTTTCATTCAACTTTGAATCAGAAATTCAAAAGGTTAAGATTCCCATACCGCTCATTGAATTAATGAAGAATGAAACCTTCAAACAAACCATCCTTAAAGCCCTTGAGCCTAAATCAATACAAGCTGTTGTTGATGTTGTAAACCTCCAAGATGATAATCCTACTGTTGTCCTTAGCCCAATGATTGAAGACCGTGAGGAAACCTCTCCACCTTTTTATGTCTCCTTGAATATCCATGATAAAATTTTGCATAATTTCCTTTTGGACACATGAGCTTCTCATAACCTTATGCCAAAAGCAGTGATGGATGAGTTGGGTTTAGAAATTACTAAATATTATCATAATTTATTCTCATTCGATTCTATGAAGGTTAAGTTCCTTAGCTTGATTAAATATCTAGTAGTTTCCTTATCTCAGTTACCTATGAGGAGCATGGTAATGGACATTGTGGTAGCTGATGTGCCACCAAAATTTGGTATGCTCTTATCTAGAGCATGGATCAAAAGGCTAGGAGGCACCTTGCAAATGGACCTTTCTTATGCAACCATCCCAGTCTTTGGAGGGGAACAAAGGAGATTGTATAGGGAAGCACAACTAGCCTATATTATCAGTGATGAGAAGGAGCCTACAAATCATCCAATCTACTCAGTTGATACATATTTGGGAGCCTGTATACTTCAGATTGATGACTCTCAGTCATCATCTTTGCAGCTTAGAAAGCCTATTTTCCAAAATTTCATAAGTGGAAAGCACTCCTATATGGAGTATGCTCTTTGATGGTGCTTGTTCAAGAGAATCTGCAGGAGCAGGTGTTGTTTTTTTTTCACCTTCCAAAGAAATAATTCATTTGTCTTTCAAGTTGGATTTTAAGGTGTCAAATAACGTAGCAGAATATGAAGCCTTAGTCTTGGGCTTAAATGCTACTAAGGACATGAATATTCATGGGTTGATGGTATATGGAGATGCTGATATGATAATTCAACAAATTAAGAACACTTTTCAAGCCAAACATGTCAGGCTTAAGGCATATAGAGATGAGGTATGGAACCTCATTGATTCTTTTCTAGCATTCAATATTTCATATATTCCTAGGGCAATGAATCAACTTGCTGATTCTTTAGTTGTTTTAGCTAGTACCTTCAATCCACCATTTCCACCAAAGCTTAACTATGAAATTCAAGTGAAATATAGACCTTCCTTGCCAGACAATGTAAAATTTTGGAAAGTGTTTGAAGATGATGCGGAATTGGTTAGGTTTCTGGAAGTTATAGATGAATTTTTTGCTCTCCACATAGATCAAGAAAATGAAAATGATGAAAAGGTCAAAAACCATAGATTGAAAAATAAAATTGGATGCCATGACATTATTTAGCTCCCAAATAATCAAATCCCAAGAGGATTAGTACCACTTGAGAAAATCTTTGACCAAAATGATGTGCCTTTGAAGCCTGATAAGAAAGAAGAAGACCCCGATGTCTTTAAGTACAATTTAGGAGATGAACAATGCCTAAAAACCATAAATTTGTCCACACATTTGACTACAGAACATAGATCTGATTATGGCAGCCCGATGAAGGAGTTTTAAGATATTTTTGCATGGGAGTACAATGACTTAAAAACCTATGAAACTCAAGTGATTGATCATAAAATCCCTTTGAAGAAAGAAGGTACCCCATTCAAAAAAAAACTAAGATCTATTAGCCCTCTTCTTCTACCAATAATGGAAAAAGAATTCAAAAGTTACTAAATGCCTAATATCATTCCACTAAGATATTCTGAGTGGGTTTCTAATTTGGTCCCTGTTAGGAAGAAGAATGGGGAAATTAGGCTATGTGTTGACTTCAGGAACTTGAACAAGTGTTCCAAGAAAGATAACTACCCTTTGCCGAAGATGGAGCATATCTTGCAAAGAGTGTCTGGAGCTAGTGTCATGTCTTTTATTGATGGTTTTTCAGGGTACAACCAAATCTCAGTACATCCGGATGATAGAGAAAAGACAACCTTCACAACTCCTTGGGGTACTTTTATGTATGCCAAGATGCCTTTCGGGCTTATGAATGTTGGGGCCACCTTTTAGAGGGCCATGGACATTGCCTTTGTAGGTGAGAAAGATAAGTTCGTTTTGATATATTTGGATGATATAACAGTGTTTTCTCACAACCATAAAGAACATTTGCAGCATTTGAGGAAGGCGTTCTTGAAGTGTAGAAGGTATGGGCTTTCACTCAATCCAAAGAAGTCTCAGTTTGCATTGAAAGAAGGTAAGATTTTGGGGCACATAGTCACTACTGAAGGAGTAAAGATTGACCCTACAAGAGTAGAAGCTATTCAAAATATATATGTTCCTAGATCTAAGAAATACATTCAATAATTTCTTGGAAAGATTAACTTCATTATGAGATTTATTCCTAATTTTTCAGAATTGATTAAACACATCACTGGTATGCTAAGGAAGGATTCATAAGTGAAATGGACTGATGTAGCAAGGGATTCTTTTGAAGCTATTAAGAAAGCTCTGATGTCATCTCCTACTTTGATCAACCCAGACTATTGTAAAGACTTCTACATCTTTTCATTTGCATCTAATGACACAATTGCAGCAGTGTTACTTCAGAGAAATGATCAAGGGCATGAACAACCAGTAGCATTCTTTAGCAAGACATTAAGAGATGTTGAGGTAAAGTATGATCCCATTGAAAAACAAGCTTATGCTTTGATCAAGTCACTTGAGGCTTTTAGAATCTATATTTTGCATGCAAAAGTTATAGCTTATGTACCATCTAGTTCAATCAGAGATGTACTTATACAACCAGATATAGATGGGAAAAGAGCCAAGTGGATTGCCAAACTCATTGAGTTTGACATTGATATTAATCCAACCAAATTGGTAAAGGGTCAAGGTTTGGAAAAACTTCTTGCTGAAGAGAATTGTGATTTGTTGGGTATCAATTTCATTGGCGTAAATGCAAAGGATGCACAATCTAAAATCTCATTTGAAAGGTACAATCATGATAAGCCAGTTTCAACCCATTTGTCTTCTTGTGAATGGTATAGTAGTATAGTATATTTTTTGTAGAACCTTGCATCCCCTCCAAAGATTAATCAAACACATGTAAGAGCACTAAAAATCAAGGCAATCAAGTTTTGTATCAATGAAAATATGCTCTATTGGAAAGACCCCTCTAGGATGTTGTTGAGGTGCCTTGATAAAGAAGAATCAATTCAGGTTATGCATCAATTTCATATTAACAATTGTGGTGGCCATCACTATTGGAAAACCACAACCCATAAGATTTTTAGGGCTGGTTACTATTGGCCATGTTTATTTACTGATGTTTTCTCTTATGTAAATACATGTGACAAGTGCCAAAGGTTCACTGGAAAACAACAACTAAAATCTCTCCCATTGAATCCTATTATAGTCATTGGACCCTTCCAACAATGGGGGTTAGACTTCATTGGAGAGATACATCCACCTTCAAGTGGCCAACATAGGTGGATTCTGGTAGCAAATGATTACTTTACAAAATGGACTGAGTCTATTCCTACCAGGAATGCTACTCAATCTGTAATCATAAACTTTTTGAATGATCATATTTTTGCTAGATTTGGCTGCCCCAAGAGACTTGTTACTGATAATGCAACTGCTTTTAAAGCTGATGCTTCGGTGAAGTTATGTGATGACATGGGTATTCATCTTGTTCACTCAACTTCCTACTATCCTCAAGGCAATGGCCTTGCTGAATCATCAAACAAAATCCTAATGAGGATTATTAGAAAGTTGCTCGAAGAAAACCAAAGGAGTTGGGATTCTAAATTAAAATTTGCACTTTGGGCTGATAGAGTGACAAATAAGAAGTCCATTGGTAATTCTCCATTCAAGTTAGTGTATGGAATTGAAGCCATTTTCCCTATCCAACTTGCATTACCTGTTGCAAAGTTTTTCCAAGAAGTAGAAGGGGAACCAAATTATTTGGTTAGAAGGATTCTTTATCTTGTTGAACTTCAATAGCTAAGGGAGTAGTTACTTGAGAAGACAAAGTTACATCAGAAGAAGATGAAAGAAATCTTTGACAAGAAGGATAAAGAAGATATTTTCCAAATAGGGGATCTTATTTTGAAGTGGGATGCTTACAGACAGGATAAGGGGAAGCATGGGAACTTTGACACTTTGTGGACTGGTCCTTTCATCATCTCTCAAGTGCTACAGAAAAATACTTTCCTCTTATAGAACCTGGAAGGTAATGAAGTATTTGGTGGCCTAGTCAATGGGAGTTTTCTCAAGACCTATTTCTATTAAGGCTTTTCAAGCCCTCTTCATTGTAAATATCATTTCATTAGTTTCTTTTTCAGTTTAGTTTCATAAATAACTCCATTCCCAATGGAACAACAAGTTCAATTTTTTTATAATCTTTGTAGGTGATAGGAAAGGAAACCATCCTTATGAGTTCTTGGAACCTCATAGGGAGGTTTCCATTGCTAATTAGAGCCAAATGTTATCTCCCATTAAAATTTCATTTTATTTAAGTCTTAGGTGGTTGATTGAGTCTTTTTTTTCCTTAGTCATTCAACACGGTGTGTCCTTTATTGAGTCCAGTCATCAAGTCTTGGTCATTTCAAATGATGTTGGTAGATGACTAAGTGGTCATCAAGGTCATTGTCTTAAATTTTTTATGCCAAAGGTCGATCACAGTATGAGTTAATTATATCCTAAAAGTGAGTAAGGGATTATAAAGAGTCAGTTTTGGTCGTTAATGATCCATAATTACAAATGAAGTCATGATTTGACCTTTGTTTTATCATCATTTTCCATTATGACGAGTTTGTAGTGCATTTGGTCACTTTTGTACATGAATCACTACCAACTCAGCAAAAGTTGTCAACTCATTATTCTTCTACATGGTGTGCTACAAACTCGTGTTGTTGCTCTGTTCCATCATTTAAACCCACTTTGATTGGGGAAATCATATAAAAGAGGATTTTGGAAGCTCAAAAGTCATCATCAAGTATTCAAATCTCCCTCCAATACTCAGCTAGCCATCAGTCTCGAATTTTCAATAGGGATTTTGCATGTTGAAAGCATTTTGTTGGTTTTTGTAAACTGACTTTTGTATAGAATTGTTCTCTGTAACAGATTAATTTTCAAATGGCTCCAAGGAAAGACCCTATCCCCAGGAAGAGGCTAGTCTCTATGGTCAGGTTGGAACCTACTGATACTACTCTTATTGAGAAAAACCCTAACCATGTAGATTCTTTCAAGTGCATGGGATGCTAGAGGTTTTGTCAAAATCTTGAAGGATATCATTTGGAGGTTTCAAGAGACTTTGTGTAGAATTACAAGGAGGGTAAGACACAGGTTGGACCCTTGGAAATTCATCTAACAGTGAATTTGATTGCAGAAGTGACTGAGATTCCTAGGATAGGGGAACTTTGGTTCAAGGCAAGGAGATTATAAAAGGAGGATTGGTGTCAAGACATGCTCAAGCCCGAGCATAGGGGAGATGATTTGGTGAAGGGTGTGCCAAGGAATTGGATGTTAGAGGAGTATGATAAGTTTTTGTTCATCATTCATTTTTTTTTTACTTGTGAAGGGAGGTACAATTGGATTTTGCAGTACCATTTCAAACTGCTTCTCCACTTCACTAGTAAGAAGGAAATAGATTTCTCTTATTTCCTTTTCATGAGTTTGCAAAAAATGATTTCATGTGCACAACGAAAGCCTGATAGACTTCAAAAATCCATCTTTCACCATGCCTTAATCAAACTCATAGTCATTTAACAGTTAAAGAAGGAAAGGAAGGATTGGTCCACTTTCTTGTTAGTATCTAATTACCAAGTTGAGTTGCCTTCCTCACCTCCCAAGCACAAAACCCCTAGAAAGCAATCTATAGGCCCTTCTTTTGTTACATTATCTGAAATTCCACAGTCTTCTCAAGCTCCCATCTTCAAAGAGCCATTACCTGTTCAAATTACCAAGAAAGATAAGGGAAAAAGTAAAGTCAAAGATGTAGTCATTGAAAAACAAACAGAGTTTCCTGCTGAACCTACAGAAATGGAAATTGAAGATAATCCCAAGACTATCCAAGTTAAAATTGGTACACCAATCCTCAGAAGTTCATCCAGGAGAAAACTTGTACTAGCAGAGGAATATCATCAAAGAACTGAGGTTATCAAGCCTAGAACTAGGTTATCAAAATTGAAAGTTTCTCCTCTTGAAAAGGAAGCACTTGAGGCAATGGTCCAATTAAGTGAATCTCCACCAGACCCAACTCCAGAGACAGATCAAGGGCCTAAAACTAATTGGGCTCAATTAATAAAGGATGTAGATAGATAACTCAAAGAAGTTCAAGAGAAGAAACATAAATTAGATCAAGAGAATGTTACACTCAACTGACAACTTTCAAGTCAAATAGATGAACTAGTAGAGGAGTGTAATCAACTCAAGAGGAACATCAGGAAAAATATGATTTAGAGGAAACAATTGATTAATATGTACAAACAAAACCTCAACTTGAGAGCAAACAATAGAAAGCTGACTACATACATTTATTTGGCTAAGAACATGCTTAGTAAGAAGAACTTGGCAATATTCTTGAAAGAGACCACTTCTCCTAGTTCTTCTAAGCAAGATGATTAATATGCAGATGTTGTTTCAAGGTTTTGTAATCAAATTCTGTTGACCTATGATGGACATATTATACCTTATATATCCATTGTTCACATTTGTCTTCAAGGTTATGGAACAAAAATTATTTCTTTTTGCCTATACTAAGTTATAAATTTTGGATTTAAAGGGATATAAGGAAATTACGTGAAAGGTTTTGATGATTGCAAGTTTGGATCACTTGCAAAGAAGTACTACACAACATAATACACCACCAGTGAAATGATCAGAAGCTCAGTAATTGCATACATCAAATGGATACCCAGTTTCGTTTTGATGTGAGGGTTTGATAAAATGTTCACATGAAGGTGTAGGTTATGGAAGTTTTCCAGACCTTATGTCATCAGTTTTATAGGGACACGCTATATGTGTAGCATCATTACAAGCCCTCATACTTGTATTATAGATTTGAAGTCTTATGAAGGTGCATGGAAACTATATTGAGGAAAGAAGGTATGAATATATGATTATTGAGATGAAGCCTGAGTAATCTCAATAATGTTAGTAAATTACAGTGGTATGTGTTTAGATGAGGCAGACTCCTAGCCTTCAAAGACAAATTTCAAGCAATTTTGGAGTATTCTGGCAAGACAGGCACCTATAAGAGTTTGTAGTGCAAACTGTGTTTTTCCTATGTAGTGTGCTACCAACTTTTCAGTTTTTAGCGAAGGAGCAAGCAAAGTCAATTTTGACTTCTGTTCAGCTTTGTAAGGGGTGATTCACAACTATGGTATTAATGATGAATTAAAGAATATTTCTCCATCCTCGAGGAAGTCTATGTGGCAGTTGAAGACTTGAGATTTTAGATAGGGATTCCTATCCCTTAAAAATAGGATCCCATCCTACCTTCTTGTAATTAGGTTAGATTTTATTTGACAAGTGGCATTTATATCCACATTTGGAGGATCTCAAGTAAAGTTTGTAAAGGCTATTTAAGCCTATTGAAATGACAGTGTTAAGGGTTCGAATTTGGAGATTTGATTAGACTCTTGTATTGAAATACATTTTGAATACATTTTGGAATATAAGTTTCTTTCACAGTATTTATTCGGGCTTTCATCTTTCTTTCTATTTTGTACCTGTGAGGGAATTCATGTTCATTTTTCTATGTTTATTTAATGATTGATAATTTTCATCTTATCTTTGCATTGGTAAACTATAATCACAAGTATTTTACTTGTTATATCTAGCCAATCATATATGCTATTATATGTGTGATTTTGCTGGTATAATTAGTATTCTTCATCCATTTTCATCTTTAAAAAACTATCTGAATATTATAGTTGGAGGCCCTATTTGTATGAGTGTATTCATGTGTATATAAAGTGAGTGAGTTTATAGCCAAGTCATTCAAATTGATCCATTTTATACCTTTATTTGAACATTTTATTAAGTTACCAAGCTCACTTGATCTGCAACCTAGAGTGACTCTTGGAGTGATAACAGTACCAAATGGGGAACTTTTGACTACAAACAAATACCTTTTGGCTTAATTAATGCTAGGGATACTTTCCAACATGTGATGGATGTGGCTTTATGAAGGTTAATCAACAAAAGTTTTGTGGTATAGTTAGATGATGTAACTATTTATTTTAAGAATAGAATTGACCATGTTACATATTTAACTGATATTTTCAAGATATGTAGGAAGTATGGGATTTCCCTTCACCCCAAAAAGATCATTTTTGAGGTCACTAAAGGGAATTTACTTACTCATATCATATCCAAGGAAGGCATTATTATAGATCCTAAGTGAAAAGTAATGTCCCAATTTTCTTTACCTCATAATAAGAAAGCAATTAAATCATTTTTGGGTAAGAAAACTTCATTAGAAAATTTATCCTTGATTTTGCTGAAACTATTAAACTTCTGTAAAGGATGATAAAAAAGGATGTCGACTTCAAATGGAATAAAGAAGAGAAGGAGGCTTTTGACAAGATCAAGACTGCCATCTCTAACACACTTGTTTTGTGTAGTCCTAATTTTTCCTGTGATTTTCTTCTATATACTTTTGCATCTAATCACTCTTTGCTAGTCATATTGACACAGAAGGATACTGAAGGTGATGAAGCTCCCATTTCATTTATGAGTACCGATTTGCAACGTGTTGAGTTAAAATACCCTGCTATCGATTAACAAGCCTTTGCAATTTTTAAAGCCATTAGGAATTTTAGGCCATATATTTTTAAAAACCACACTAAGGTGATAGTTCCACATCTCATAGTTCAATCATTATTCACACAAAAAGAACTGGGGGAACACATGGGAAACTGGATGACCATTGTTCAATAATTTGACTTGGAAATCAAACCCGTTTATATTGTTAGAGGTCAAGGTCTTTGCAAACTAGTTGTAGAATCACACAACCTTGTGTCTAAGGAAGCATGTTGGGAAAATGAATTGCTTGCATGTCCCAACGGGGTAAGGTTTGTACCAACTAAGGAGGACTCATGGTACTCAGATATGATATATCTCTTACACCATGGGTCTTTCCTTGACTGTATGAACACCAGAGAGATAAGGGACTTGAGATTGAGATGATCCCAATATCAATTTATCAACTATATCCTATTCCAAAAGAATTATGAGGGAGTCGTATTGAGATGTCTGGACAGGGAAGACACTTAAAAGGTGTTGAAGGAGCTTCATTATGGATTGGTTGGTGGTCATTTCATGACAGAAACAACTGGTCACAAAATATTTAGAGTTGGATATTATTGACCTATGTTGTTCTGAGATACACATGCTTATGTTAGGAAGTGTAAGGCTTGTCAGTCAAGTGTAGGACATGAGAAGAAGGAATCAATACCACTGCATCCAGTTAAGATCAACCAACCTTTTGAACAGTGGGGAATAAACATAATCAATGAATAAACCCTCATTAATATAAACAACATAGATACATCCTTATAGCCATAAATTATTTCATGCGGTGGTTTAAGGTTGTCCCCTTAAAATAAGTTAATGAAAGAGTAGTGGTTGAGTTTTTAGAGCAACATTTGATCACCAGATTTGAGGTACCTTCGGTCATTGTTTTTGATAGTTCAACGTATTTTTCTTC
>ML839300.1:24140-34487 GCA_009831015.1 Picea engelmannii | reverse complement strand
ACCACAAAAGATTGGTTAACAAGATATTCAATAAAAAATGAACCAATATATCACATCAACATGAAAGATAAAGCAATTAATTTGCAAGTGAAAGATATAGCAATAAGATTATCACAATATGTGTTGGCCTATCAATACATCTATTTCCCAAACATACACAATGTGATCTATGCAACTAATGTACTTTTTTAAGTATTTTATTTCCCAACCCCCTAACTAGATGTGTGTCTTAACTTCTAATTCCACCAAATAACTGCCCGGTGCTCAAGATACTGGGCTTTGAACCCCAGCCTAGCTTCCAAGGTCAGCCCGTCACTTCACCACAATAAGAAGTAGTCATAGAGGGGATCTCCCCAACGAAATCACGGGACTACCTCCCTTGGCTTCCCTAGGAGTAAGCCTAGAAGGAAGAAGCTTCCAGTCAAGGTGACAGTGTGGGCTGGGGCTTAGACATTGTGTCTCCGAGGGCACACTAAGTGAGCAGGACTTAGCTCACGTTTGCAAGTGTGCATAAGGACGGCAACAGACCCTAAGGAGACAAACTTTTTTAGCTTGCTTTTCTTAGTCCATTTTGCTAATTTTACACTAGTTTTACTTAGTCATTTTTTGGGTTTTCATACTAATAACCAAAGACACTTGCAAAGTGTTTTTGGCCATCTTTTGTCATTGTTTGCTTGCTGTTTTGTGCAGGTTTGTGAACAGATAGGAGGATACTCTACCAAAATTTGGCGAATTTGGAGCATCTGGGACCCCCGGGAGCACCCCTTTCTTCAATAAACATTTGTAAAACTTTATAAACACTTGTGACCCCCCTAATGAATGGTCACAAGTCATTCCAAAAAAATATTTATAATTTCATTAATAAAATCAGTGGGGCTACAAGCTCCCACTCTTCATCCCCCCTAGGGGTAACGGTGTTTTGGTGATTGTCTTATGTTCTGTAATTTTAGCTTAGATTCAATTTTCACAACTTAGGATAAGCTAAAATTAATCTTTTAATTCATCATAAAGCACTACAATCATCACATAGATTAGATTTCAATTTGACAAGTAATACTTTAATTGCTAGACTAGATTTCCTTTTATGCAACTTTATTTTATGCAATTTCAAAGTTGGAAATAAATCATCCCCTCAGCTCCTGGCAAGGGGATGGTCAGTGAAGACTTATTAATTAGAAAACATTTCCTTTTCAGTATTTTGATTTATTGTTTAATATAAACATTTCCCCTCAGCTCCCAGTGTTGTTCCTGACCCTTCCAGTTGCAAGCTTGTCTCGATCTTCTAGGAGTAAGTTTCATACACGCTAGGTTGGTCAGTATGGAGTAGTAATAATAGGACAATCTCAAAAGAGGACTATTGCTTGGCTTAAATAACCTCCTAGGGGGAGTGTGCGAAGTTTCACTAAATACCACATGCTTGTTCCCTTCATTGTTGGACCTCCGACACCTCTAGTGGGCTTGTTGGTGAAACCATTGGGTTTCGGAAAATTCTCAGCAAATCTTTGAGCTAAAGGGATAACCTCTCTAGAGGCCAAACTTAGTTTAACTTGCTTTACTTTTCACAATCTCATTAATTTGCCTACAAAAGACAATCTAATAAAATACCCGATCAACAACTACCCACGATACTTTTAAGGAATTGGTCTCATTACACATTTTACAAAGCCATTTGCTTGAAGTACTTTTACTTCTCAGTCATTTATATTTTATCTTAAAGCATTTACTAATTTACTTGCATCTTGTTATCTTAAGTATCCTTTTTATGCAAGTATTTGTTTATGTATCTTGTGGTGGTTGATTGATATATGCTCTTAGAATAGATTTACTTTATATGTTGTCTTTTTCAATAAACTCATAGAACATTAATTGCTTAGATTTAGTTTTGACCCTTAGATTATTTTCTTTAGGGACTGCCCCCCTTGGCTTTGCTAGGAGTTGGCCTAGACAGAGGAGTTGAGGATTAGGTGACAACACCTTAAATCTAAACTTTCCCCCAAGGACACACCAAGTGGATTGAATATTTCTTCCACGTTACCCATGTAACGTCCCCAGCCACCAACATGCCAGTCAACGTCACAGAGTAAACATCTTTCTGCTCTGATACCATTTTGTAACATCCCCAGCCACCAATAGGCCGGGAACCGTGACAGAGTAAACATCTTTCTTCTCTGATACCATTTTGTAACGTCCCTGGCCACCAACCTCTGTCAGGGAACGCTACCTAAAGAAACTTTCATGTTATCTAAAACATCATACTTGCGGAAAGATCATACACATCCATATAAACATAGAAATGACAATTATCATCTAGCTATATATAAACATATACAGACGACATATTCTAATAATACATAGATTAATGCGGAAATAACAGTAAGCCTACACATACAACATATACAATATATCAAGGCATTACTCATCAACTATATCACATGTACAATTACATAGCATGTAAATGAACACAGAAGTGGCACTTATATTTTAATATAATACCACCAACTGCGTGAAGACCTTCCACGAACCTCCCAGCCTTAGACCATGCTGCTCATCACGCTCAGCAGTGGGTCACCCCCGAGCTGGGACTAAACTCCATTGGGAAAGGGATTCCTAGGCTTGGCAGGGACAACAGAAAAGTCGCACAGATAAACAGGAAGGATTTTCGCCCAGGAGCCATTTACGCCCACAGACCCTGATTCCCCACACACCTGTCCCGCCCCAGGAGTGTACACCTTCACTATCACAGGTCCATTGATTGTCCACCTCCCTTCCAGGGCTTCAATAACAGGCTGGACCAAAAGTCTCAAACTGCTGTAGCTGCTACAGGACTCCCTCCAGGAGAACTCACTCCCTCAACACACTCTCTCACCCAGAGAGAGTTGCTCACAGGCATGACAACCTACCTCTTTTATTCAGCTCCTAAGCAAACAACAACAACATTCGGCTAACGCACAGGTGATGGCAACAACCGAAACGAGTAAGGACATAGAATATGGCAGCAAGCCTTGCTCATCCAAGGGACTGCATTGGCAGCAATAGCCAACCGCTAAGACACAACACGGGCTCAGGAAAATACAGGTGTGTCGGGCTTCACAGGAAATACACAGGATAACTCAAGTGTGACTGCAGGTTCCCGAGGTGCATTCATGTTCAGAGGTCGATCATGGAGGTCATGGATCAGACACTACGCAGTCGCACTGTGCTTCACAGGAAACGCAATTAGCTTCATGACACAGGTGTGCAGGTTTCAGAAGTTGCAGAGATCAACGATGGAGGTAATGGTTGGTTGTGTCAAGGCTCTCCCTGGCTCATCGCGTGCATCAGTGGGGAGTATGGCTGACTTCCAGAGGGGCTATGGTTGTGAGTGTGGTGAGGGAACCCCCCCAATGAGCTAACTTTCCCACCTAAAAATTGCATGCACCCAGGTTGACACATGTCTTCCTGAAGCTGCATGAGCTCCACTTAACACTCGTTCCCTTTTCCCAGGAACTTAGGAAAACTTGGGTTATGTCAAACCTTAGCCTCTAGGAAATATAATATAATATTATTCCTTTATAGGTAAGCCCTCTAGCTTAGCCCCTTTTTCTAGACTCTTAGCCCCTTCCCTTCCCTACCTAGTGGAGCTTAGTCCCCCATAACTCTTTCTTCATGGTCGGTCTACACGCAACGATGTAATTTTATTAATGATGTGAGTATTTACATATACAAAATCAGGCTCATTGGCCTTAGCATCTGGCTCTCCGGCCTAATAACCACATAAGTCTTCCAGCTTATAAACACTTGGCTCACCAACCTGTAAACATAATAACAATTCGGCAAGGGCTCGGCCTTAGGGTGTTACAACCCTGGTGTGTATAAAGGTGGCAACACCGTAGATCGGAATAGGTGACTCAACTATCTAGTATCTGTTGTCGGAACTGATACACTTTGGGTTTCTGGATGCGTTTAGTAACTTGGGTTTAACATGCATGGTAATTTTTCATGTGATTACAGTTGTTTAACAATATATAAGCAAGTACGCAAAAGATAAAGACACAGAACAACTGCACAATGTATTATGAAAATGACTGGGTACAATGCCGCATGCGGCTAAGTAAAATAAATCACTCGGCTAGATCAGAGACAAAAGGATCTTAGCCGGAATACAATAAGAAAACTAAAACAATGATACCCAGTAATAAAAGAATGTTGCTGGATCAATGGATGAGTTGTAGGATTTGTTGCATGCTACAACAACTGCTGCAAGATTGGGAAGTTCACCCTGGTGGCTAAACTCCTCGGATCTTCCTGGAAACTGTCTCAAACAGTGCGCCCTGACCTCATGCACACTCTCAGTGGTTGACCAACTAAAGATCGACCCTCTGACAATCTGTACAGACCCCGAATGGATCCCCCTGGGGGAATGCGCCCCAATTGCTACCAACAACTGCGCCCTAGAGATTCCACTGGCAGAATCTCCCTATAAGGGTCTCAAACTGAGCGCCCTGGGCTCCTCCGAAATGGGTCGAAAGGATTTCCCTGGATCTGATCTGATGATCTCTCAGGAACCCCAAATGTATCCTCCCCAACTGTCGCACCCTCACTGGTTGAATGATGCACCCAAGATGATTTCTCTGTCGGAATCTGATGAGAAACCAGGAAATAGATGCACCCTTCCCTCCTCTCAATTGGGTCGAAAGGGAATCACTGGAGTCTCCCTGGTTGGGACAAGTCGAATCACTAAGTCTCCTCAGAAGTTGCGCCCTCACCCTGAATAAGTGTTCCCTTACTGTTGCAACCTGTGTAATTGCTGCTAAAGATCGATGGAATATTTGTGTCATCTCACTGATGACTAGGGTGTGTCTCTCAACACCGAAATCAACCATTGGGTGTATTCCTCCCGGAATCCACAAAGTCACTAATTCTCCTAAATCTGTGAAGTTGCTTCAGAGCTCACTCTCAAATCATAAACTGTGCATAATGAGGAATTGGGTCAATTTACCTCCTCATATACTCCTCCAAACCCTGATTCCCTGTTAACTTATGCGCCTGTCTATTTTTAGCTCAAATCACTTAAGGGGGCGCACTTACCCACTTTTCACTTAATGTCACTTTCAAATTATAACGTTCTCTAGTGAAATGACATTAAATGACCCTGTTTTCCCCTATTCCTCCCTAGCTATAGCCTAACGAGGATATTTAGATTACTTAGCCCTCCTCTCTGGAGTTCCTACTCAGAAAGGGACATTACAATCCTCCCTTCCTGAGATTGCTTGTCCTCAAGCAATGCCAATTCAGGGTGTTGAAAAATTTGCTCGCCCTCCCAAGTAGCATCCTCTACTGGAAGTCCTCTCCACCTGACCAAACACTCCCTGATGACCCTGCTCCTCAACCTCCGCTCTCGAAACTCTAAAACCTCCTCAAGGACTAACTCCAACTGCCCCTGCTCATCCAAAGGTAGAAGCTCCTCTGAAGTGTTGATGAATTGTCCCACCGCTTTCTTGAGACAAGAAACATGGAACACATTATGAATTCTGCTCCCCTCTAGTAGCTCTAGTTCATAGGCAACTTCGCCTACCCTGCGTGTGATCCTTTAAGGCCCATAGAACTTGGGCTTGAGCTTTTCCGCCCCATGCTTCTTTAGAGATGACTGCCTATAAGGTTGTAGCCTCAAGAATACCAAATCCCCAACCTCGAAGCTACGCTCTGTCCTGTGTCTGTCTGCACTCATCTTTTGTCGATTCTGTGTTGCTTGCAGATTCTCTTTGAGTACCTTGAGAATCTCATGACTCTCTCCAATCCAGTCTTTGGCTTTGGGATCTCGTCTATCTCCAAAAACCAAGTCAATCAAAGTGGGAGCATCATACCCATATAATGCTCGGAAGGAGGTCATGCCGATGGACATGTGGAAGGTGGTGTTATACCAGTTCTCTCCTAGATGTAGCCACCTCACCCATACCTCTATTGTCCGCTCACATAGTTCCTCAAGTAGCCCTCAACCCACTTGTTGACTATCTCTGTCTTCCCATCAGTCTGAGGGTGGTAACTGGTATTGGGTGTCAACTCTATCCCCACCAATCAGAATAACTCCCTCCAAAACATGTCGATAAACCGACTGTCCCTGTCACTGATGATGTTCTGTGGCAACCCATGAAGTCTGAAGACCTCTTTGAAGAAAATCTCGACCACCTGTATTGCGTTGTAATCTGTCGGAATGGCATAGAAGTGTGAAAACTTGGTCAACCTGTCGACCACTACATAGATACAATCCTTACCTTGCACCTTGGGTAGGCCTGTAATGAAGTCCATGGAGATGCTTTCCCATTTCTGCTTTGGAATGGGAAATGGCTAAAGTAACCCTGCTAGAAGAGTCTGCTCTGACTTGTTCTGCTGACAAGTCATGCACTCACTGATATGTCGCATCACATCCTGTTTGAGGCCTGTTATTGCAGAGTTTGTAGCAAGGATAAAAAGCTTGAGTTTTGAAGGTCAAACTGGCGTAACAGGAACCAATCCCACCCAATGTCACCACAATGGGATGGTTCTTTCTCTTTAGGGTGGTAAGGCCCAGGGGAGACGTCCCCGGTGACCTGGGGTTTTGAGAAGGCAAAGGATTAGAGGATAAAGTAGCTATTCCCCCCTCACAAGTCACCACAGAGCAGATAGTCCAGCCAAAAGGCCAATAAAGTAAAACCTCCCAATAAGATATACCTGCATGAGACAAAGCAACAACAAACTGATATGTGCAAGCTAGCTCAATGGCTTAGTACCTCATATAAATGAGTGACTATTTGATAAACATATAAGCAATTTGACAATAAATATTGACGAAGTCAATGTTTATAAAATAGCAATGAAAATAATCTCACTTCTTCAATAAATGTTGGAATAATGTGGCATTCAATGCAATAAAACAACACTTCATTTAGTTAATGCCTTTAATCATCATTCAATTGCTCATAAAGAAAACGTCTAGTTGCACTGGTGATTTATAGCTAAAGATGACAACAACATATAGGGTTAGTTTCTTAGCTAGGCTTAGTGTAGTTAGGGTTTCATTCAATGTATTGAGAGTAGTTTTGATCAGGTTCACTTCAACGCATGGGGTCTTTTAGGATCAGTGCCTTAAGGTTAATGGAGTCAAATAATGAAGGACGCAAGAGCTAAAGGAGGCAAAACTCAAAACGGCTAAGGACTAGAGGGAGAAGCTTTGAGGTGTTGCTAAGGCAAGGCCTCAAAGTCAAAACCCTAGGGGAGAGAGGGTCACCTTGGTGTAGGAGAACTAGGCCCTGGTGCTCTCTCCTCCTTCCTTAACTCGGTGGCAATCATGGCTAGCTAGAAATAAGGCATAAAACCAAGACAAGAAGGTTTGATGAAGCAGAGTGTTGCTACAACAAGGCTCTTTCAGCAAACCCTAGAAAAAATCGGCCCAAAGTGTAGTAGACCTAGGCTTCAGGCGTCTCTTTCTTCTTAGCTTATAGATAGTACGACTAGCAATAAATGAAGAGAAAATGAGGGTGTATCTACGGCTAGGCTCTCTCTTTCTCAATCAATGGCTGAAAATTTCCTCAATGGGGACATGAGACAAGGACTTACTTGTGTGCTTGTCACCTAGGGTTTTTGTTCAACAAAATTATAAATATATGCAAGAAATAAAACTACAACAATTCATTCAAGAAGTTTTGCAGAAAAATACTTACATATCACCAAGAAAATGTATTGCAAACCCTAGTTGTAACACCTTCCATTAAGAGAAATGCCAAATTATGCAAAAAATATCCTCCTTCAACAAGTGCGCATCACTAAATCAACCAATAACCCAAGAGAGGGCGCAAATTTCAGACCTCCTTATGGAGTGAGTCAGTTGTGATGAAAAAATGAAGGTGAAAATCCTTCATTTATACAATATCATGACCTAAATTTACATTTTAGGTCATGTAAAAAGCCGACATGGCCAAAATACTAAATCATATCGTTTTTACATTAAAATATTAAATCAAAACACTAATCAAGCTGAAAAGAGACATGAAGCCCCTCCAAAGGAGATGTTAGCCCCTTTTAGTGCAAATGGGGCATCTTGGAGCAAAACGTTAGCCCTCCTTTGGCTCCTCCATCATGTCACACGTGCCAATGTTGCCCAGTCTACCTCCCAAGACGTCCAATAGGCTGGATGACGTCATGGTCATCAAGGGTGATGTCCCAGGCCTTCCAAGGCCAACGTTCCACTGAAAGAGGGTCAATCCCCCTAGGTCAAGCTCTGCCAAAGTGCCTCTAGTGGAAAGTCCTCTCCTTCTCTGGTGCAAAGCCCTTGATCCATCTATGTCATGTCTCTGCCCCCCGATGGGGTCTCAGCATCCACCTGATGGGCTCTTTAGCCCCATGGATGTCCGAACTAATCATCTCCCCCTGTGTACCGGTCCAAAATGGTACCTGTTCGTCGGGCATGGTCCTGCACATCAAAAGCTACGCCCTCCATGGGCTCATCAGTCAGAGGGATCATAGCAATGTCAATCACATCTCATCATCAATATTATTAAACATGTGCATAAAATCCCTAATACATCAGTTAACAGTTCAAAGACGGTACACAAGCCTACAATACAAGTCTGGAGAAAAGAACAAGGCGTCCTATTGGGTTAGTGTCCATTGGAAAAGGGAAGATCCCGGAAGAGACCTCATCCAAGCCATGTAAGTGGGTGATGTGTTCAGGGGAAGTCCAAGCATCTAGGTGCAATGAGGGCCAAGGATGCAAGAAATGTTACCTATGGGTGCCTTTGTTAGAAGGTGAGTTGTACCTGTCCTGGATGCATTTTTTCCAAGCCCATTCTTGCCTTTTATTCTTATTCTTTTCATTCTTTTATCTTTTATTTGTTCAAGAGATAATCAGGGGACACTGCTCTGGCGTGGTGACCAGTGGTGGCAGCATTACCCACAAGTACTTTCACAGAAATGAGAAGGCTGGCTCGTGATGAGACCCCCTTTCCCTTGGCCATGCAACCAAGAGTCACTGCCCTGCCGTGGTAACCAGCTGGTGGCAATGTCATACTGCTAGGTACCCATGGACCTAATACTTTGGTTCGTGATGAGACCCCCTATCCTCTGGTTAGGTCATGTTTTGTTATTTTTCCGAGTCCCTCTTGTTTCTTGCTAAGAAGCCTTTTATTGCTTTCTCGGGGATCCCCGGGCGAAGCATCTCGAGGTTTCATTTTTGGGCTTTTAACTTTTACCAGCTTGCTTTTACCTTCTGGGCCTTTAGCCCCTTCTTCCCACGAGATAAGGTGCAGTCCTGAAAATAGGTCAACCCAATGCCTGGACAAGTGGAATGGGGCAAGTGAGCGGGAAACAAGATGAAACAGTGGTGTTATGATGGGAGTGAACGATGGCTTTTCAGAAATCCCCTCAGTGGAAAACCAAAACCTACAAACACAGGCTTGCTAGGGCACCCTGTCAATCCCCCCAAACATGGTCAAGTGGGCAAGTGTAAGATCCAAGCAGTTGTTAGAAATAAAAGGAATCAGATGCATACATTCAATGGTTTTGATGATCAAAGTGACACATACCATGATACCTAGACTAGTTACCTCATGGAGCAAGAACCTTCTCTGACACAGGACCAAGCCGATGGTGATGGATGTTGTTGCTGCTGACAAGATAAAGATGCTGGAAGAAAGAAAAGGTGGGCCCTCCAGGGCCATGCTAAAGTTAATCCTGCTCTCGGTACTCCATGTCTAGGACCTGTGGGCCTCGAGACATGATCTCCTAGTTATCCCTGAAAGTGGGGGATAACAAGGCCCTTCCAAGAGAACCTCTCCCTGACCTGCCTGTAGGTTTTGAAAAAACCTTGATGGCCTGCTAGTGGGGAGTCATGTACTGTAGCCAAAATCTTCTTCTTGAGACCTGACCCTGACACTAGGTAGACTCGATCTTTGTAGAAGATGGCGTCGTCGATGACTCTGTCCCTGCCTATCCAAAATCTCACAGGCAAACTTGTCCTTGGAATATTCCACTAACAATTGAGATTTCCAATCTGCTGAAATCTCCATCAGAGGACAAGTTGTTGGTCTCCTAGACAATGCATCGGCCACAATGTTCTTCTTACCCTTAACATACTCTATGTCAAAATCAAAGGCTTGAACCTTTGTCACCCACTTTTGTTGATGCTCACTGAGATCCTTCTACTCAAGGAAATACTTCAAGTTGTTATGGTCTGTCTTGACCACAAATTTGTTGCCTGTTATCGCACAGTTTGTAGTTTAGGTCACAGGCTAAAGGATAGAGGACAAACTGGCGCAACAGGAACCTTCCCCACCCAATGTCACCTCGATGGGGAGGTTCTTTCTGTTTAGGGAGGTTAGCCCAGGGGAGACGTCC
>ML839299.1:12082-22226 GCA_009831015.1 Picea engelmannii | reverse complement strand
AAAGTGTGATGTATGAATGGAAGCCCCTATAGGTCAAGTTACTAGATGTAAGAAGGCTTAAGAATGAGTCTTGGGAAAGGTTTAAGGTTGCCAAGTCCTTGGGTACCTGCTCGAGACACAAGAAAAGCCAAGTATGCTTGTAATATGTTAGGTGGACAAGCAAGTTAAGCTTGTTGTCCCTAAATGCAGCAACAATCAGTGATATATATCAACATGTAAAAGATAATAAGAGCTGCAAAAATAAGTGCTAAAAGTCTAGTTGAATAAGCAAGAGAAAAGCTAGTAAAGACTAGTTTAACTCAAGAATGAAAGAACAAGACTTTAGCATAAAAGCAAGTCTGTCCTAAACAAGTTACTGCAGTGATAATTAACAGCCTTATGGTTGTAACAAACAAGTTATTACAGCAAAAAAGTCAACCACCAAAACTTGCCAACAATCCACCCAAAAAGTATGTTGAGACTAGTAGATTATAGGGGCAGATTTTTAGCAACTTCTGATGGTTGATTTGTGAGTTATTAAGAGATTTGTTTTAGGGTTTCTGTAGCCCTAATGGCTGTAGATTTAAGTTGTAACAGCAGCAAGAAATACTTGGAGAAACAAAATGTCCTAGTGGCTCAAAGGTGCCTTAGGCACAAAGATCACTTTCCAATTTAGACAATCTCAAAATTTCAAAATTTCACGTTTACCAATGCAAAATTTTATTTCTCCAATGCAATTGAACTAGTGCCTCTAACCATTGGGTAAACGGAGTCTCTTGATCAAACAAGTTGGATGAGTTATTTCCTTGGGTGTGTAAACCCTTTTACTCTCCAAGGCAAAACCCTAACCAACAAGGAAAACCTAGGAGGGTGTAAACCCTTTTACTCCTCCTAGTATCCTTTGCACAATAGATTATTCCAAACAATAAAAACGGACTTGGAGGGGGGTGTATGCCCTTCTACTCCCCAAGATATCATCACATTAAGCTTACAACCAAGAAAAGAAAGCAATAACCATGAAATCCTTACCAAGTTGAAGCATTAACAAGATGAAACCCTAATTCACCAAGCAAATTCCACCATAAGCAAGAAAGTAATCCTCCAAGAGAGCTAGCACATCATCCATCCATCCAATAGTAAAGAGAAACCATAACAAATAGCATACGAGATAGAGATTTCCCAAAGAGGGCGAAAATTTCAGCCAAGTACCTCTCACAATGGGAGAGTTATGTTATGAAAATGATTTGAGTTTGATCTCTATTTATACAAAAAGTCTTAGACATAGTTTGTCCACATAAACTAGGGTAAACCACAAGATAAGGGGTCAATAGCCCTAATCTTTCCCCTTTACAAAATAATATTAAACAATTGATCTTAAAATTTACTTTTGCACAAAAGAAATCCTAAAGTAAGATGACGTCTCCCCTTTAGGGGATGTTTTTGGCACTTTCCAAGTCGTTGGAGAAGAATGTGGAAATCGTTGGGGCTTCTGGAGCCTCCTCTTTATGCGCCAAGCCTTCTCCATGCCTCATCCGATCAATATATGCCAAGTGTCAATATGCAACTCCATCACCACCAAACCCTAGCCCCTTGATGATGTCAACCCTCAAGGAGGTGACGTTTTGCCTCTCCTAGGCAAGTCGTAGAGGCTAGGTTAGGCCCGTCGTGATGTCTTCTAGGCCCCCAGAGGCACGTCTTTGTCATCCGGCATTCGGGCCCTAGGCATCCATCCTATGGGCTTCTTGCCCCATGGAAGCCCAAGCTAGGCTTGTTCTCCCAAAACTGGCCACCAAGAATGGTCCTGCAAAACAAAAGGGTACACCCTCCAAAGATCTCAATTCAAAGATATCATGACAAGTGTAAACCACATCTAATAAGCAAGGCACCTAAACATGTGCATCAAAACTACCTCATCAAATTAACAAATGTTCAAAAACCCTATACAATTGACCAAGTTTAGGTATGGGAGGGGTGTCATAGGAGTCCTATTGGGTAGACAAAAACCCTCAAGTAGGGGATGCTCCCAAGGATGGCCTTTCAATGTTATGTAATGGGTGATGAGGTGGAAAGGGATTTAGACTTCATAGGTCAATGAGTTTCATGATATACAAGGGCTCGTATTATCTCATTTATGGGTGCCTTTGTAGAGGGTGTGTGGCACCTTCGTTTGCGATGCACTTTTTCCAAGTCCATCTTCTTGCCATTCTTTTGTTTCTTTCATATTTCAAGGAACAAGTTGAAGGTCATTGTCCTGGCGTGGTGTCCAAATAATGACAATGTCATTCACAAATACCTTGCGAAAATGAGAAGGCTGGCTCGTGATGAGACCCCCTTTCTCTCAGTTGTGTAACTGAGAGCCACTACCCTGGGTTGGTGACCAGATGATGCTAATGTCATACCGCTAAATACCCATGATTATGATAGGCCGGCTTGTGATGAGACCTCCCATCTTCCAACTAACCCCTTAAGCATTCATTATCATTTATTTTTGTAGGCCCCCCTTTTCTTATAGAGAAGCGTTTCATTGCTTTCTTGGGGATTCCTGGGCGAAGCATCTGGAAGGTCTATATTTATGCTTTTATCTTTTTAACCAACAATAATCCCTTCGGGCCTTCAACCCCTTCTTCCCATGAAATGCGGCACATGCCCTTCTTGGGTCACTAAAATCAAAGGGCCTAGAAGAAGACAATATGATGGGACTCTAATGAGCGGAAAGTGGTAAGTATGGTCGGGAATGGTAGGATAACCCCTTAAGGGACCCCTAGTCACAAACCTTTCCCAAAAGTTGGCCACTTACTAGGAAATCTATGACACTCACCAAGGTGAAACAGGGTCAAAGGCATAATGTCTAAGTAGGCGTTCTATAATCCCAAGCAACTCAAATACAACATGTTTAAATGCCTTAAATATTAGGGTGATTACCTGCCACAATACCTGACTTGTACTGCATGGAGCAAGACCCGTCTGCCTTCCAGAAGCTAGTTGGTGTAGTGGATGCACTGACAATGGATCAAAATGTGGTGATAGAGCGGGCTTCCGTATGTGCAAGTGGACACTGCTGGTCATGTGGTCTCTCGACACTCCATATCTGTAACTTGAGGGCCTCGAGACATGATCTCCTTAGTTATTCCACAAAATGGGGATAATAGAGCCACAATTATGTTTCCACTTATTATGGTTTGGGTCTTGTTGCATGGTCCTTTTACAAAAAAAATAAAGTTTACGAGTCATTGGTTTTGCTAGTCTTCTCTTTGATTTACTCACCTTATTAAGTAGATGAGTTGTTGGTTTTTCTAGTCTTGTCTTTGAATTACTTACCTTCTTTGATAAAACTCTTGGAAAAGTGTCCTCATTGGTACCTGCCAGTTGACCTCTATGACAATCTCCCCAATGTTCCTCAATAAACTGAACTTTGATTGTTATCTCACTCTAGGTTTCGAGGTTTGGCTTGCAATGTCACCATCTTCAAGCCTCAACTATAGGAAGGAATGGATTAATGGTGGTGATCCATTCGGAATGGTTGTTCATGTAACTCCCTAACCATTAGCCACATCAATCTTCTGCCACATGAACCATTAGCATTATTATTTTAAACTTTTTGAACACAACTATACAATTCCCATTGTAAGAATTGGTGAGACCTTGTAGCTAATGCTCTTAATTGAATATATTCACGGTCTTTATAATTTGTAGTTGGAAGTCCCTGATTGGCATTGAAAACGGATTTGAATGTGTCTTATGACATCCTAGAAACCTTAAAAGCCATGTTGTTTGCATGTTAGAGATGTTGCAATGACCTGTTAGTGTTTATTTGTGCCTCACATATATTTCGAGGATTCACATTAAAAAAAAAATTGTTCCCTAGCCTAGCCAATGGTTTAATGATTGGTCATTTGGAACTTGCTAATTGATCTTGATGTACTTGTAATTCCAAATTTCAACCTTACTATATGAGTTATTGAATGGTTCTTTTGCCTGGATGGATGGTTTTTAATATTGTTGCTTTTGTTTCTCTCAATTTTTTCAGACAGAAGTGGTCAATAAGAGGAATCCAATGCTGTCACCATATGCACAAGTAACAACAACGGGTGTTGATCCAAAAGTAGCTGCACAAAGGGCTAAAGTTGATTTGGATGCACTGACTGAAATTCCTGCAGAAAACAAGAAAAATATGGGTGATTCTTTGCCACCTGCTGTGGTAAACCATCATTTAGCTCTACCATTCTCTACTTCCTTCATGTATGTATGAGTATTCTTGCTGGGCCTTGGAGCCACAATTCTGCTTCCAATTATCACAGCTGTGCCTTGCTGCATGGTCCTTCTACAAACAAAAAAATGCTGATGAGTCATTGGTTTTGCGAGTCTTGTCTTTGAATTACTTACATTTTTTGATAAAAATCTTGGACAAGTGTCCTTGCTGGTACCCCCTGGTTGACCTCTATGAGAGTCTCCACAAAATTATTTAATAGACTGAACTTTTATTGTTATCTCACTCTAGGTCTAGAGGTTTGGCTTGCTGTTTCACCATCTTCAATCCTCAAGTTTTGTTACAAGACGTCGCAATCACATTGCCTCGTGACTTGTTTTGTCATGCAGCACAATTGTTAGTGTAATTAATATTTGTGGTCATTTTTTAGTAAACAGGATTTTACTTTATGTGAATAAAAGTACATGAAAAGTACTTTAGTATAATGAATAAATTAATGGGAAGACATTTTGTAATGTCTTTCCCTCTTCACTTGTATAAATGTAAGAAAACCTATTCAAGTTTTAATGAACAAACACTTGACAGTTCTCCTCCAACTGTACAGTTCCCTTTCTCTTATTTTCTGTTGAAATATTGTAACTGCAAAGAGTATTCTATTTATTATTGAGTCATTATTGATTAGATCAATCCCCTTTTGTGGATTGATCATGTCAGGCTTTGTAAATGACCAAATCCCCTTTTGTGGATTGGTCAAACCGTAATTATATCATGCAAATTAAGAAGTCAGCCCCATGCCTAATTAAAGTGGTTTTAACCACTAAGTGAAGAAGTCAGCCCTGCCCAGTGAAGAGACACCTCCCTAGCGCCTGCCAACTAATATAAATAAGAGAGGCTAGCGCCTCATTCATTCACTCACTCATTCCACTCAACAAGTGCTCAAGTTTGGAGATAGCTGCAGTTGGGAGAAGAAGGAAGAGAGAGGCGCATTGCTCAGTGTTGGATATTCTCTAGTGTTTTTGGTTTATTGTCTTAGCATTGTATTGGTTATCTATATTAAGGAAGTTTTGCTGGGTTTTCTCCTCCATGAGGGTTTCCCAGGATAAATGATGTGTATCTTGTGATTGTGTTTCTCTCAGTGATCCTACCTATGCTATTGTTATCTAGTAAATTGAAAAGAAACTTAATAGCTGCTCAAAAATTAACATGGTATCAGAGTTATGCTGAAGAGAACACCTTTCACTGGATAAGCAAAAACGTCATTGTTGCCGTACAAGAAAATTAGGGCTTTTTATTGAAGAGGAATTTCAACCTCAAACTCATCAAGGAAGTGCGCCCTATCCTAGTGAACTCATTGGCAGCTTGAGCGCACCTCTTCAGTGGACAAAACTTTCGGAAAGTGAAACCCTAGTTTTCACTGGTACCAAAAAACCAGAAAACCAGAACTAGTACCAAAAGTACCAGTTCAGAATTGCGCAAGCTCAATTTCAAGGGGTAAAAGTTGGATTTTCAGAAAACTGACTGCACCAGGCTACTCACCTCAGCCAAGCGCACCTCTCGGTAAGTTCAGATCTAAATTCTGAGCACTTTCATTTTTTGGTCATTTTCCCAGCTTTAGGTCAAGATGTCTGCAAGCACCAAGCTTGTTGACAAGTTAGAAGGTGTGGATAACTTCCGTGCCTGGAAGTATAGGATTGCACTCATTCTTGAAGAGAATGACCTAGCAAGATTCATCAAAGAAAATGTACCAAAACCCGTAGATGCTACAACTAAAACAAAGTACTAGAAAGACATGGTTAGGGCCAAAAGAATCATTGCAGACTCTATCAAAGATCACTTGATCCCTCAAGTGGCATCTAAAGATACCCCAAAAGAAATGTTTGATGCCCTAACCAGATTATATGAAGGAAGAAACATTAACCAAAAGATGAACTTGAGAACTCGACTCAAGAATACAAAGATGCATAAAGGAGAAACAGTTCATGAATATTTCTCTAGAATCTCTCAATTCAAGGAACAACTAGAAGCAATTGGAGATACCCTAGATGAAGATAAATTCATAATGACAACTCTTAATGGTCTCACAAAACCTTGGGATGCATTCATCCAAACCATTTGTGCCAGAAAGGAAAAACTACAATTTGACAGTCTTTGGGAAGAATGTGTTCAAGAAGAAGCAAGAGTAGCTAACCGAGAAGCAATACTATTAAGGGATGACGATCAAGCTCTAGCTACTCATACTAAAGGAGGAAAGAGAAGGCCTCACTTCAAGAAAGAGACCTACCCACATAAGGAGTCTCACTCCCCAAATAAATTCATCCACAAAGAATCTCACCCTCCAAGGAGATTCCAGAAGTTTCAGAAAAGTCAAAGAAGAGAAAATGATTTCTCATGCTACCAATGTTACCATTATGATAAGATGGGAATATTGCTAAGAATTGTCCAGCCAGAAGAGAAGAATACAAGAAGAGGAACAAAAGGCACCATGCCCATACAGTTGAAGATGAAGAGCCACCCACAATGATGATTAAAGAAAAGATTGAAGACTATGTCTTAATTTCTGCCCTCTCAGGATCAGTGTCACCTGGTGAGGATACGTGGCTCATAGATAGTGGTGCTTCCAAGCACAATACAGGTCAAAGAGACATTCTCTCTAGCCTTACAGAAAATAACTTTCCCCAGAAAGTTACACTTGGAGATGACTACCAGTACCCTATCAAAGGAGTAGGAGAGTCCAATTATAAACTTGATTTAGGGACCCCAATGAAGATGAAGGATGTACTATATGTACCAGGTTTGACGAAGAACTTGCTTTCTATCTTAGCTTTAGATAAGAAAGGCTTTAGGGTTGCATTCATAGATGGTGAAGTCCTCATGTGGCCTAAAGGAAAAACCATAGAAGATGCAATTGTTATTGGAACAAAAGAAGGTGGCATGTATAAATTAAAAGGTCACTTAGATGCAACCTTGATTCACTCCACTGAGAGTTCATGTGAACTTTGGCATAGAAGATTAGCTCACATCAACTACAAGGCCTTACCATATGTGAGCAAGGCAGTTACAGGTCTACCAGATTTCAAGGTCGACCATGAAGGTGTGTGCAAGGGATGTGCACAAGGAAAGAACATCAAGAATCCTTTCCCAAAGAGTGACAGTAAAGCGGAAGGAGTCTTGGAGCTCATCCACTCAGATGTATGTGGCCCAATGCCATCCACCTCTCTTAGTGGGTATGTATACTGTTATCGCTCAGTTTGTAGTTTAGGTCAAGTAGCTGAAGGATAAGGGTCAAACTGGCGAAACAGGGACCTAGCCCACCCAATGTCACCACAATGGGGAGGTCCTTTCTATTTAGGGTGGCTAAGCCCAAGGGAGACGTCCCTGGCAATCTGGGGTTTTGAAAGGAAAAGGGGTCAAAGGATTAAGACTAGTTTTCCCTTCACAGATTACCGCCAAGACGATAGTCAAATGAAGAAAAACCACAGAAGAGGCACCTGCTTGCGAGACAAGACAATAATGACACTAGTACATGCAATAGTGGTTAATACTTCATTAATCAATGACTATCAATTTTTAATGTGTATGAGCATAAACAACAGTAAATATTGACGAAGTCAATGTTTGCAATAATGACGATGGCATATAATCTTACTTTGTCAATAAACACTGGAACATCATAGCATCTGATGAAAATAATCAATCCTTAAATTAATCAATGCATTAAATATCATTAATTGCTCATATACAAGAAGTTGCTGCGTCAGGTATGCTAGAGATGGTGTCAGCTTCTTCTAGGGTTAGTATGATAGACAAGAAGGTCAACGTTTTGCAATTTAACCAATGAAAATCCAATATATCAATGTCTATCACCGGATGACCAAGCCACAGTATTTTCTATCAACTAAGAGCTTAATAAAGGCATGACATCATCATTTTCTGCTATGTTAGAGGACGTTAGGGTTAGTTAGGGTTTCAAATTTGAGAGTTTTGAGAGATTTGTTTTGCACATCAAGCTCAACGTTGGAGAGAAAAACCAATGCCTTAGGGTATTATGGAGTCAAAAGTAAGGGCAAGATCTCAGGAGGATCAAAATCTAAAGACTAGAGAGTTAGGTTCTATGGTGCTGCAATGGCAGGGCCCTAGAATCAAAACCCTAAGGGAAGGAGGCTCATTCCGGTGTTGCTTAAGCAATGCCTCATGCTCCTTCCTCTTTCTTTAAATATTCCTGGCAAAACGGCTAGCTTTAAAACACAAGTCTAAGGGAGAAAAGTGTTGCGGGAGCAAGGCTCTTCAAACCCTAAAAAGTTAAAACCCTAGGTGTAGAATCAACTAGGCCTAGGACGTCACCTTTATTTAACCTATAATTCAAAGCTAACTCAGAAAAAGGATGATTAGTGTAGCAACGACTAGGCTATATCTTCCTTAATCAATGGCTAAAACAAGTTTCTCTAGCATGGGGACATATAGCAAGGACCTACTTGTGTGCTTGCTACCTAGGGTTTCAAGATTAAGCAATATAATCGCAAATGCAAGAGATTAAACCTACAACCATTCATTTAAGAAGTTTTGCATGAGAAATTCACTTACAAATCATGAAGAATGCTCATCATACCCTAGTTGTAAACCTTCCAATGAGAGAAACACCATGAAATGCCAAAAAGAGTCCTCCAACAAGAGTTGCGCCTCACTTCCAAGAGCAAAATACCAAGAAAAAAGACTAAAAGTAAATCTCTCACAAGAGAGTGAGTTATGTTATATTTAAAATGAGGTCCAACGTCCTCTATTTATATCAATCTATGACCTTTAATTTTAAAAATAGGTCATTAAAACAGCCGACAAGGCTGACCTTTAAGATTTACACTGTTTTTACATTAAATGCTTAAAAACTGTCATAATGTGAGCAAAAAGAGGGACGTCTAGCCCCTTGAGGGAGACGTTGGCCCCTTTTGGGCAAGCACAGCATCCAGAAAACCAAATGTTGGCCCTTCTAGGGCTCCTCCAAGCTGCCACACGTGCCAAATGATCTCAACACCCTGTCACACGCTCCAGACAACGTCCAGCTCCCTCAGGTGACGTCCTGACCATCAAAAGAAAACGTCCCAGCTGCAGTGGGTGATTCCCCCTAGGTCTGGCTCTGCCAAGGTGTCCTGGGTGGGACGTCCTTCTTCCTTCTCGTGCAATGGCTCATCACAACATTGTCCTGTCTCTGCCATCCCAACAACCATCTGATGGGCTCTTCAGCCCCATGGAGGTCCGAGCTAATCATATCCCCATGTGTACCGGTCCACTGGTACCTGTCCGTCGGGCATGGTCCTGCACATCAAAAACTACGCCCTCCATGGGCTCATCAGTCCTCGGGATCATAGCAATGTCAATCATATTTCATCATTAAATTTATCAAATACATGCATAAAACCCCTAACATATCTTCTAAGAGCTCAAAGACATTACATATATCTACTATACAAAGTTGAAGAAACAAACAGAATAACCTATTGGGCTAATATCCACAAGAAAAGGAAAGTTTCCACAGAGGATAATTCAAGCCATGTTCATGAGGTGATATGGTCTAGGGATGTCCAGTCATAGTAAGACCAGGGGTAGGTGTTGTCCATGGGTGTCTTTTGTAGGAGGTGAGCTGTACCCGTCATGGATGCACTTTTTCCACGCCCCTTTATTGCCTTTATTCTTTATTTATTGCTTTTCTTTCTTTTTTACTTCAAGGTCTAACCAGAGGACATTGCCTTGGCGTGGTGACCAGAGATGACAGTGTTACCCACTGGTATCTTTGCAGAAATGATAAGGCTGGCTCGTGATGAGACCCCCTTTTCCTTGGCCATGCAACCAAAGGTCATTGCCCTAGCGTGGTGACCAGATAATGGCAATGTCATACTGCTGGATACCTATGAACATAATGGGCCGGCTCGTGATGAGACCTCCCATCCTCTTGGTTAGGTCTTGTTT
>ML839298.1:55841-99048 GCA_009831015.1 Picea engelmannii | reverse complement strand
CATAGTCAAGCTACATGAAGAGTTGTCTTATTATGAATCTTGAAGCACTTGATAGTTGATTTGGAATTATTTTTCTCTTGCATCCTTTAAAAACCAGTGGATTATTCTATGTGCCCTTAGAAAAATGACTGATAGATGATTGATTAAGCATTTAGGATCGCTTTCACCCTTGAATAAAGTTGAAGCATGGTTGGTTAATATTTTGATTCTCTTACGCATTGAATATTACCGACAAAGAATGATTATGTTAATGTTTGATTGCGCGCACTGATTAATGTTACACATGGTTACACAAGTGGTTATATTTATAGCTCACCATGAAATCCAATTTAAAGAATGATTGTGTTAGTTATTTATTGTTTGCGCAATAAACATTTATTGTAAGGAATGATTATTATCGATATTATACCTCTCACGTGCCATGGAATAAAAGTGGAATTTGATGTTTAATACACTGCGGCTTGATTATATGATGATTAGGTTTGATTGACTTTTTGTCTAAGCCCTAATTTAATTAACAATTATTACTTTTTCTTTTACATTTGTTAATGTATGATGGATTAATAACTAGTTTTCTATTGCGCCATTGAATATTGATGTTTCCTGATTAGATTGGAATTTGGTTACTATCGCACCTTTAATATTGTTGAAGTATGATTGATTTATTAATTGTATTCTCTTGTGCCTTGCGAAATAAAATTGATATCTCTTGCGTCTTGAATTGTTGATGTGTAAACGATGGATTAATTGAATAGAATGATTGCATGCAAATCAATAATATGATGTATGAATAGTTTAGGAATTAGACTCCTTGTGTGCACTGAATTATAATGTAATTTATGGTTTTAGATGTTAGTCTTCTTGCATGAAATGAAAATTTATTATGACATATGATTGCATATTGCGAATGAGATTTGCACCACAAATACAATTGATAAATGCTTTTGTGTCTTGGACTTAATATGGTGTATGATATGTTATGCAAAGTATTACTCATGCGCCAAGTCTAATTGTGGATTAGGATTGATGGATTGATGAAATTGATTATCATTGATGTTGTGATTAGGCGCTACCATGATCCGATGTTGATTTTAATCTCTTAATGCAAAAAAAAAATTACCTTTTGTGCTTCGACTTTTATTAGGCATAATAGAGGGTTGTTACAAATCCACTTGACATGAAGAACATAATCTAATTCATTCCATTTATTGAGAATGGAATAAATCTTATATCAATGTAGGCTAATTCGTGGAAGACAATGAAAACTCCCTACCACTGAAGACTAGGTCTTCCAAGAGAAAGAATTGGAATCCCAAATATCTCTCCACAAAAATATTCTTTTTGCTAAGCTTCCTTGCCTCAAAATGAGGGAGTTTAGATATGAAAGTACCCTCTTGCTTCGAATTCTAAATTGGCCCTCCTTGCCTCAAAATGAGGGAGTTTAGATATGAAAGTACCCTCTTGCTTTGAATTCTAAATTGACCCTTTGGCCAAATCCCAATCTGATCTACTACCTAACCATTGCTAACAAACCAAAATTACTACCTTCCTCCTCCAAGATCTCCAAATACATCTGAAGACAAAAAGTCTAAATCTGATATTTTCACACTCATAACTTAAAAAAAAATACAAAGTTCAACATTTCACAAATTTAATTTTAAGTTAAAAAACTAGAGAAGAATAAGAATTGAGTTGTATTTAAATACAAAGATGGACATTTCAAAGTTTGATTTGAATCTAAATAAAATACTTAATAACATGGATGATTTTAAGAGCAGAAAATTATCTTAAAATGTAGAAAAATTGACCGATCTTACTAGTCTTTAATATGCAAACCATAAAATGTTTGGCCATATTTTTCTAAAAATATTCAAATTTCTAAGGATTTAATATAGTTTCTATAAAATTTGGTCTATTTTAAAGGTAAATTAATTTTATTCTATAGAATATGGGCTAATTGTTTTAAGAAAAAAATGGAAATTGGTGAATTTGTTTTTGGAAAAAAGCATGGAAAATTATTTCATGGGCCAAATTTGTTTTCCTAAAATTTTACCTATTAATAACAATAAGCACAAATCAAATATAAAATCATTTTTAAATGATAATTAAGTTGTTTTTAACTACATAAGACAAAGAGTTCAAATTTTGATGTTAATCTTAGTGACTTATGCTTATGAAATCACATCAAATTTAAAAACACTTGAAGGATGCTTATGAAATCACATCAAATTTAAAAAACCTTTAAGGATGAAAATGAGGTTGTATTTCCCCCGGATGGGGTGTTAGCACGCTCCACACATCCAATAAGGAACTCAATGCCTTCCACCTCACCTCAACCCACGTGACAACACCTGTTGCTCCCTTTCGCCTTTAATACTTCCTAATGACTGTTGCAAACATCTATTTCACCATGTTCTCAACTAAATGGTCCAGTGTGCTCAGAGATGGCCTCTCGTCATGGCTATGGCACTATTAAAATGTCTTCTCCTACTACACTCATGCGCCTTTACTCTCCTTTGTTCTTCTTATGGTGACACCCATCCCTCTAGTTGGATTCTATCACCCTCCCCTTCCAACAATTTCTGCTCTCATTCGCCCTCTCTGGTGCTTACCTGGTTCTTCCTATTATATTCACCATCTCTTCCTCTCGTTAGTTAGGATATGCCTTGCCTACGAGGGAAGACGAAGAGAGGTTCCTTATAGTACCAAAACATAGAATCCTTGGCCTGCAGGAACCCTCTCTTCATCGCTCCTTGGAACAACTCCTCACCTTAGTGCTCAACTTAGTCCTCACCAGACCAAGATGACCTTCCACCTATGTCCTTGCCATGGGATTTCCATGTCGAATGGTTCGATATCCAAGGGAACTCTCTCAGCTTCACTCCTGGACCACTCCTTGGCCTCACTTCAACCTCGCAGTCAACACTGGCATGTCCCTCTAGTCCACCATCCTTCACTCCTTCGCCACCTCCGTCACCAGTCTCTGTGCCTTTGCTGGAAGATTGTAACATGCACTCGAAAGAACTCCAATTGGAGGTGTCCCATAGCTAGTATCGACTCCATCCAGACTGTGTTTTGTCCCTGGGACTCCGGGATTAAATCTCAATTATCCAAGACTTCGTATTCGCTGTCTGTAAAGACATTGATGACCACTTCTTTAGGCTGGAACACTTGGACTGGTGTGTAGAGAAAATTAAATCTTTTCCCTTGATATTTCTCTGTTCCCTACATCATCCATACTCAGGCATCAATGCCCCTACATCTCCAGGGGTGGTTTTTTCTCCAGAATTCCAGGGGGACGATGAACAAGGCACGGTTGAAGGTGTAGAGGCGGCCGAGGACAAGAAAGACACCATGAATGGAACACATGCAACGGAATCCAAGGACATGCACTCCCACTAGACACCATGACAGTGGCCAAGTGTATAGGTGTCAACATTCAGGGTTTCTTTTGACAATTGTTAGTAGTTTCTGGAAGGGTTTGTTTAGGTTGTTGGAGTTTAGTAATGTCTATTTTATTGGTCTATTAGTCGATAGGCATTTCCCGGGTCGTCGTATCAACTTTTTTTATATACAGTTTGAATGCATGGATAGGCCGAATCAGTTTCCCCATGGGGCGATTCAGGAAAATATGTCTAATTTTCAATGATCTTTCTAGTCTATTTGTTAGTCTGTGTTGGTTTCCCTTTGAGGCAACTCAACACTCCAAAAATTTGATCTCAGGAAAACACTGTAATTTTAGTTCATAACAGGTAATATATAGCTCTTACTTGAAAAAAAAAGAAGTTGTATTTAAATAAAGAAGATGGAAGTTAGCAATTTTGATCTTCAAATAAGTAAAAGACTTAATGTGATTGGAATCAATTCAAATGTAACAATATTAAAAAAATTAAGCAATGTTTTTTTTTTTTTTTAAAACGATATTGGTTTTTTGGAATATTATTTAATTTGGAATTGTATTTTGGTTTTGAAATAAGACATACAAGTGTTTTTTATTACTTAAGAATTCATCTTCCTTGGATATAAGGAAATAATTTAATGGCTCAAGATCACCAATGGAAATCATTTCAAGTAATATGATTTTATTGAAACCAATGTGTGTATGTGTGTGTGTCTTAAATCTATGTCAGCATGGAAAGAATTATACATCTCTCTCATACTCAACAACACACCATTAAATATTTCAACCATATATATCATATGTATATATCAAATCCATGTTGAGCATGGAAGGAATTACTCATCTCCTTCATATGAACAACACATAGTTAAAATATTTTAACCAAGAGTCATCTTAACTTTGGATTTATAAGCCACCACCAAGAGGGATCCAATCCTTGGAAGTGTAAACCTTTCCATGTTGAGCATAGAAGGAATTACACACCAACTCTATGTTGGGAACCAAAAGAATTACACATCAAAAAACCTTTACGTACAATAACAATTTATTAGTTAGCATGTTTTCATGAATAACAACCAATAATAACTAGCATACCCCCTAAACCCACTAATGTAAATGTTGAAGTGATTTGAGGAAATTTTTCATATTGATTTTGTTAATTGGAACCACTCCATCGAACAATCTCCTTTACTTTAGGTGGTTATATTGTATTTCTTTCCTTGGAGTTTTGTGGTTTGTTACCTATAAAATTAATTTAATTAATAAAAAATTAATTGTATTTGTTGTTAAGGCACTCTGTGATGTTAAAGTCACCCGTTTGAAACCTGTTGGGACAAAAAATCTAGCCATGTTAAAACTTGGTGTGGCTTAGGCCGAGTGTGATTCCCGGTGATTTTGATCGACAAGTCATGGACAAACTAACAAACAATTATTATTATTATTATTATTTTTTCTTTAACTTATTTTATGAAAATTTATATAATTGAAATTAAAAAAAAACATTTAAAAAAATTGCTTTATCACAAAATAATATAAAAAAAATAATTATCAATATATTAACTCACTCCACTAATATAATATTTTTATTATTTAAAACAGACTTTATCACAATAACATTATTATTATTTAAAACAAGCTTTATTAATATAAAATTATTATTATTTAAAACTAAAACAAGATTTATTAATATAAAAATTTTATTATTTAAAACTAAAACAAACTTTATTAATTTAAAATTATTATTATTTAAAACACAATACTTGCAATGTTCTTTGAAAAAACAAAAATAAAAACAAACTTATTGATGCACTTCTTTGCCAAACGATTTTAATTTTCATCTTAGCTTTTGCTTTATAATGTAACCTTTTAGTTTAGTGATGTAGGAACTCATATTTTCCATACTTAGTAATAGTTTTTTCTAATATATTATTAAATGGCGATTAGATTTTGGTGTTTGCAAATTTACCCTAGCCTTATTGAAGTCCAAGGGCTACCAAAACAAAAATGTCTTTAAAGTTTTAGAATTAGATCACAAGAAGTCGTAATTTTGACTGATTTGAAATTTTGTTTCTTCATTATACAAATTTAAATTCCATTACAATTAACAAACATATCTTTATTATATTATATAAAACTTAAATTATATATATATAAGTTAAATTATAATAAAATTATAATTTATTTAAAAATTAAAAAAAAATGATTTTAATATAAAATTTAAATGAAAATTACATTTTCAAATATATATCTACTCAAACACATATCTCAAATCATTGAAAACAAAAAAACCTACTCTTTCCTAATGCTATTTTGTCATTAAACAAATTGAAAATAAATAAATTATGCCTTAATTTCATACCTTTTACCAAATCTAAAACTTTTACCATACCCAATTTAAAATCCTAGTTTCATACCTTAATTTGAATATATTTTGAATTGTATTTGACTTAAAAAAAAAGGTTAGATAAGTAGTGACTTTTCATAACAAATTAATTTTAGGATAATAAAATTTTGATTATAATTTTGAAGAGTATGAGAGTTACAAGTAAGGGTAGATTTCAAATTGCAACATTGGTGGGATTATTAGAAACCATATACTATGGTTTAATTATAGTGTGGACGCTCAACAATTATTCCTTACAACTGAAATACTTGTAAGGACATAAAAATGGAATGCTTATAGATGCAATGATCAAGTTAATCTTACCACTCTCTCCAAAACCTTAATTTTACAAAGGTATGCCACATAATTAATTTTACAAAGTTATGCCACAAAATTTGTATATTTTAAATTGATGATATTAACCTGAAATTACTATATGTAGATTCAACAAATTCTGGCTAAATTTCAAGTAAAATTGAATAGAAAATATCCCCTGAAAAAAACTAAAACTTAGAATAATTAGACTAAGAAGTAGATTTGAATAGTTAAATATGTATAATCTATTAAATTATGATTTTGTGCAAATTTATGTTGTGATTCAGGTGAAAAATACTAATTAGACAATACCTACTATCCACTCACATGTAAATAAACCGTTTAATTTGATATACTGTGTGTGCATATTTACTTTTTTATTTACTTGAAATCTCTCACAACTTTGTACATTTCTAGAGATAAATATGTATGCCTCTTTTTTTTTTAGAAAAAAAAATTAACTTTAGAGTACCATGTTAATAAAATATTCCCTCGAGAAATCTGAGATAGATTTGTTCGCCATTTATTTACTTGAAATATCTCATAGATTTGTACATTTCGATAGAAAAAGAAGTCGGTTGTATGTGTTTTTATAACTTTAGAGTACCATCTTAATAAAATATTCCCTCCAGAAAATCTAAGATAGATTTGTTCACCATTTAGATCCATTTGGTATGATAACTTTTTGCATGCTCATTACTTGGAATATCTGAAGAAGGGCCAACAAGACAGTCTAAAGAGAATATTGAGAGACCTTCCACATACAAAATTGTTTAAAAGATCCTCCATATGTGTTAATTACCATTTCCAACGCCATTGGAATGCCATTTAACGATCTCCCTTGTGCTCGAGGAATTTCAGATCCCAAAAGGTAAAGTGGATAGGGATCGAGAACCTCCTCAATGGTTCAATACCCTTGTGCTTCAAAGGTCAAGAGATGAGCCTCAACATAGCTGACATTGTGGCACCAATGGCCCCGATGACAATGTTTCTAAGGTTTAGTCTGATTTGTTCATTTTTGTGTCGGCATACATCCACAATGTCCTATGTTGATTTTTGTGCTTGTGTTGCTTTTGCATTACATAACTTATCATCACCAACAACTGCAAAGGAAAAAAATTGATAAGTTAGAATACATCCATAGTGTCCTATGCTAATTTTGGTGCTTGTCCTGCTTCTGCATACATAACTTGCCATTGCCAGCAACTTCAGAGTAAAAATATTGATAAGTTAGATTACCATCATAAGTCCTTCACGAACGGTCCATCCATGACCTTTGTGTATCATATAAGTAATCATTTTAGTGATGGTGGATAAGTCCATGAGTTAAAATTTAGGGATATTCCCATGGTTTTCACTGTCTAGGGTTTTCAATATCTATGCATTGTGAGGTTTTCTTAGTCGATGGCTTATTTTGTTCTCTCAAGTAAAGTTAAATGTTTAGTTTCTTAGAAAGGCATTGGTATGATTTCTTAGACACATCAAATGGATAAATTTCTTGATCTATATCATCATACTACATTAATGTGGATGTTAATTCCAGCTAGACAAAGCAACCAAGAACTCCCACATGTTTGTAAACTCTGAGTATTGCTTCATCTCAACCATACAGAGTAACAAATTATTTATGCGCCCCTTACAACGGGTTTAAACTCCTTATCTGACATTAACATAAACCTCATTGAAGGATAACTTTTAGATCCCTTTGAATACGCGTTCTTCAACATCAAGGGCTTGGGAGCAATGAACCTCTATTGCAGTCTCTTCTCCCTGCAAAAACCTAGAGCCAATGGATAAATAAAATATCATTCCATGGAAGATTCCATTCCTCAACAAGAAACACGATATTCTACGCAATATATCCTTGAACAACCCCATAACCGATGGAAACTTCATAAAAAATCCCAACTTCCTCCTCTGTAAACCCTAATTCTCTCAAAATTTTCCTCTTAATCTTACTCAACCGAAGTAAAACTCGAGCAAACACCTTGGACCCCTTCAGAGGAATGATGTTATTCGAGATGTGATTGTGTTGGGGGAAAGCTAGCACATGATAGCTTTCCCCCACATTGAATGATGTTGTTTGAGATGAGCTTGTGCTTGTGGAAGAGGAAAAACTAGTATGCATTAGCTTACCCCCATGGTGGGATGATTTTTGAGATGCGCTAGTGCTTGTGCAAGAGGGAAAGCTAGCATGTGCTAGCTTTCCCTTACGACAGAATGACGTTGTTCGAGATTTTCTTATACTTTTGTAAGAGGGAAATCCAACATAAACTAGCTTCCCCCCACGATGGAATGATGTTGTTTCAAGATGCACTTGTGCATGTTCAAGAGGGAAAGCTAGCACAGGCTAGATTTCCTTGACGGTGGAATGATGTTGTTCAAGATGAGCATATGCTTGTGCAAGAGGGAAGACTATCATGTGCAAGATTTCCTCCATGCTAAAATGATGTTGTTCGAGATGCGCTTATGCTTGTGCAAGAGGGAAAGCTAGCACGTGCTAGATTTCCCCCATGGTGAAATGATGTTTTTCGATATGCAATTGTGCTTCTGCAAGATGGAAAGCTAGCACGCACAAGCTTTCCCCCATGGTGGAATGATCTTATTCAAGATGTGATTATGATAGGGGGAAAGCTAGCACATGGTAGCTTTCCCCCACATTGAATGATGTTGTTTCAAATGAGCTTGTGCTTGTGGAAGAGGGAAAACTAGCACGTGCTACCTTACCCCCATGGTGGGATGATTTTCGAGATGCTCTAGTGCTTGTGCAAGAGGGAAAGCTAGCATGTGCTAGCTTTCCCCCACGGTGGAATGATGCACTTGTGCAAGATGGAAAGCTAGCATGCTTGTGCTTGTGCTTGTTTGAGATGAACTTGTGCTTCTGCAAGATGGAAAGCTAGTACGCACTAGCTTTCCCCCATGTTGGAATGATGTTATTCGAGATGTGATTGTGCTAGGGGGAAAGCTAGCATATGCTAGCTTTCCCCCACATTGAATGATGTTGTTTGAGATGAGCTTGTGCTTGTGCAAGAGGAAAAACTAGCACGCGGTAGCTTACCCCCATTGTGGGATGATTTTAAAGATGCGCTTGTGCTTGTGCAAGAGGGAAATCTAGCATGTGCTGGATTTACCCCATGGTGGAATGATGTTGTTCGAGATGTGCTCGTGATTTTGCAAGAGGGAAATCCAACATAAGCTAGATTTCCAGGATGGGCTTATGCTTTTGCAAGAGGGAAGACTAACATGTGCAAGCTTTCCTCCATGCTAAAATGATGTTGTTCGAGATGCGCTTCTTCTTGTGCAAGAGGGAAAGCTATCACGCACTAGCTTTCCCCCATGTTGGAATGATGTTGCTAGAGATGCTCTTCTGCTTGTGCAAGAGGGAAAGGTAGCACACGCTAGCTTTCCCCCATGGTGGAATGTTGTTATTCGAGATGTGATTGTGATAGGGGGAAAGCTAGCACATGCTAGCTTTCCCCCACATTGAATGATGTTGTTTGAGATGAGCTTGTTCTTGTGCAAGAGGGAAAACTAGCACGTGCAAGCTTACCCCGATGGTAGGATGATTTTCGATATGCGCTAGTGCTTGTGAAAGAGGGAAAGCTAGCACGCACTACCTTTCCCCCACAGTGGAATCATGTTGTTTGAGATGTGCTTGTGATTTTTCAAGAGGGAAATCCAACATAAACTAGCTTTCCCCCATGGTGGAATGATGTTGTTTCAAGATGCACTTGTGCTTGTTGAAGAGGGAAAGCTAGCACACGCTAGATTTCTTTGACGGTGGAATGATGTTGTTCAAGATGAGCTTATGCTTGTGCAAGAGGCAATACTAGCATGTGCAAGCTTTCCCCCATGCTAAATTGATGTTGTTCGAGATGCGCTTGTGCTTGTGCAAGAGGGAAAGCTAGGACGCGCTAGCTTTCCCCCATGGTGGAATGATGTTGTTCGAGATGCACTTATGCTTCTGCAAGATGGGAAGCTAGCACACGCTAGCTTTCCCTCATGTTGGAATGATGTTATTCGAGATGTGATTTTGCTAGGGGGAAATCTAGCACATGCTAGCTTTCTCCCACATTGAATGATGTTGTTTGAGATGAGCTTGTGCTTGTGCAAAAGAGAAAACTAGCAAGCACTAGCTTACCCCCATGGTGGGATGATTTTCGATATGTGCTAGTGCTTGTGCAAGAGGAAAAGCTAGCATTTTCGAGATGCACTTGTGCTTCTGAAAGATTGAAAGCTAGCACATGCTAGCTTTCCCCCATGTTGGAATGATGTTATTCGAGATGTGATTCTGCTAGGGGGAAAGCTAGCACATGCTAGCTTTCCCGCACATTGAATGATGTTGTTTGAGATGAGATTGTGCTTGTGCAAGAGGGAAAACTAGCATGTGCTAGCTTACCCACATGGTCAGATGATTTTCAAGATGCACTAGTGCTTGTGCAAGAGGGAAAGATGGCATCCACCAGCTTTCCCCCATGGTGGAATGATCTTGTCTGAGATGTGTTTCTTCTTTTGTAAGAGGGAAATTCAACATAAACTAGCGTTCACCCATGGTGGAATGATGTTGTTTCAAGATGCGCTTGTGCCTTTTAAGGAGGGAAAGCTAGCACACTCTAGATTTTGTTGACGGTGGAATGATGTTGTTCAACATGAGCTTCTACTTGTGCAAGAGGGAAGACTAGCATGTGCAAGCTTTCCTCCATGCTAAAACGATGTTGTTTGAGATGTTCTTGTGCTTGTGCAAGAGGGAAAGATAGCACATGCTAGCTTATCCCCATGGTGGAATGATGTTTTTCGAGATGCACTTGTGCTTATGCAAGATGGAAAGATAGCACGTGCTATCTTTCCCCATGTTGGAAGGATGTTATTCGATATGTGATTGTGCTGGGGGAAAGCTAGCACATGCTAGCTTTCCCCCACATTGAATGATGTTGTTTGAGATGAGCTTGTGCTTGTGCAAGAGGGAAAACTAGCATGCGCTAGCTTACCCACATGGTCGATGATTTTTGAGATGCACTAGTGCTTGTGCAAGAGGGAAAGCTAGCATCCTCTAGCTTTCCCCCACGGTGGAATGATGTTGTCCGAGATGTGTTTTTTCTTCTGCAAGAGGGAAATCCAAGATAGACTAGCTTTCCCCCATGGTGGAATGATGTTTTTTTAAGATGCATTTGTTCCTGTTCAAGAGGGAAAGCTAGCACACACTAGATTTCCTTGACGGTGGAATGATGTTCTTCAACATGAGCTTATGCTTGTGCAAGAGGGAAGAATAGCATGTGCAAGCTTTCCTCCATGCTAAAATGATGTTGTTCGAGATGTGCTTGTGCTTGTGCAAGAGGGAAAGATATCACACGCTAGCTTATCCCCATGGTGGAATGATGTTGGTCGAGATGCACTTGTGCTTATGCAAGATGGAAAGATAGCACGCACTAGATTTCCCGATGTTGGAATGATGTTATTCGAGATGTGATTGTGCTAGAGGAAATCTAGCACATGCTAGCTTTCCCCCACATTGAATGATGTTGTTTGAGATGAGCTTCTACTTGTTGAAGAGGGAAAACTAGCATGCACTAGCTTACCCCCATGGTGGGATGATTTTTGAGATGTGTTAGTGCTTGTGCAAGAGGGAAAGCCAACATGCGCTAGCTTTCCCTCAATGTGGAATCATGTTGGTCGAGATGTGTTTGTGCTTCTACAAGAGGGAAATCCAACATAAATTAGATTTCTCCCATGGTGGAGTGATGTTGTTTCGAGATGCACTTGTTCTTGTTCGAGAGGGAAAGCTAGTACACGCTAGATTTCCTTGACGGTGGAATGATGTTGCTCAAGATGAGCATATGCTTGTGCAAGAGGGAAGGCTAGCATGTGCAAGCTTTCCTCCATGATAAAATGATGTTGTTAGAGATGCTCTTGTGCTTGTGCAAGAGGGAAAGCTATCACACCCTAGATTTCCCCCATGGGGGAATGATGTTGTTCGAGATGCACTTGTGCTTCTGTAAGATTGAAATCTTGCACGCGCTAGCTTTCCCCCATGTTGGAATGATGTTATTCAAGATGTGATTGTCCTAGGGGGAAAGCTAGCACATGCTAGATTTCCCCCACATTGAATGATGTTGTTTGAGATGAGCTTGTGCTTGTGCAAGAGTGAAATCTAGCATGCGCTAGCTTACACTCATGGTTAGATGATTTTTGAGATATGCTAGTGCTTGTGCAAGAGAGAAATCTAGCATGCGCTAGCTTTCCCCCACGATGGAATGATGTTGTTCGAGATGTGCTTGTGGTTTTGCAAGAGGGAAATCCAAAGCTAACCTAGCTTTCCTCCATGGTGGAATGATATTGTTTCAAGATGCACTTGTGCTTGTTCAAGAGAGAAATCTAGCACATGATAGATTTCCTTGACGGTGGAATGATGTTGTTCAAGATGAGATTATGCTTGTGCAAGAGGTAAGACTAGCATGTGCAAGCTTTCCTCCATGCTAAAATAATTGTTTGACATGCGCTTATGCTTGTGAAGGAGGGAACACTAGCACGCGCTAGCTTTCCCCCATGGTGGAATGATGTTGTTCAAGATGCAGTTGTGCTTCTATAAGATGGAAAGCTAGCACGGGCTAGTTGTCCCCCATGTTGGAATGATGTTATTCAAGATGTAATTGTGCTAGGGGGAAGGATAACACATTGAATGATGTTGTTTGAGATGAGCTTGTTCTTGTGCAAGAGGGAAAACTAGCACAAACAAGCTTACCCCCATGGTGGGATGATTTTCGAGATGCGCTAGTGCTTATGCAAGAGGGATAGCTAGCACGTGCTATCTTTCCCCCACAGTGGAATCATGTTGTTCGAGATGTGCTTGTGATTTTGCAAGAGGGGAATCCAACATAAACTAGCTTTCCCCCATGGTGGAATGATGTTGTTTCAACATGCACTTGTGCTTGCTCAAGAGGGAAAGCTAGCACACGCTAGATTTCCTTGACGATGGAATGATGTTGTTCAAGATGAGCTTATGCTTATGCAAGAGGGAAGACTAACATGTGCAATCTTTCCTCCATGCTAAAATGATGTTGTTCGAGATGCGCTTCTACTTGTGCAAGAGGGAAAGCTATCACACACTAGATTTCCCCCATGGTGGAATGATGTTGCTAGAGATGCTCTTCTGCTTGTGTAAGAGGGAAAGGTAGCACACGCTAGCTTTCCCCCATGGTGGAATGCTATTATTCGATATGTGATTGTGCTAGGGGGAAAGCTAGCACATGCTATCATTCCCCCACATTGAATGATGTTGTTTGAGATGAGCTTGTTCTTGTGCAAGAGGAAAAACTAGCACGTGCAAGGTTACCCCCATGGTGGGATGATTTTTGAGATGCGCTAGTACTTGTGCAAGAGGGAAAGCTAGCACGCGCTACCTTTCCCCCACGGTGGAATCATGTTGTTCGAGATGTGCTTGTCATTTTGCAAGAGGGAAATCCAACATAAACTAGCTTTCCCCCATGGTGGAATGATGTTGTTTCAAGATGCACTTGTGCTTATTGAAGAGGGAAAGCTAGCACATGCTAGATTTCCTTAATGGTGGAATGATGTTATTCAAGATGAGGTTATGCTTGTGGAAGAGTCAAGACTAACATGTGCAAGCTTTCCTCCATGCTAAATTGGTGTTGTTCGAGATGCCCTTGTGCTTGTGCAAGAGGGAAAGCTAACATGCACTAGCTTTCCCCCATGGTGGAATGATGTTGCTCGAGATGCACTTGTGCTTCTGCAAGATGTAAAGCTAGCATGCGCTAGCTTTCCCCCATGTTGGAATGATGTTATTCGAGATGTGATTGCGCTAGGTGGAAATCTAGCACATGCTAGCTTTCCACCACATTGAATGATGTTGTTTGAGATGAGCTTGTGCTTCTACAAAAGGGAAAACTAGCACGCACTAGCTTACCCCCATGGTGGGATGATTTTTGAGATGCACTAGTGCTTGTGCAAGAGGAAAAGCTAGCATTCTCGAGATGCACTTGTGCTTCTGCAAGATTGAAAGCTAGCACACGCTAGCTTTCCCCCATGTTGGAATGATGTTATTTGAGATGTGATTATGCTAGGGTGAAAGCTAGCACATGTTAGCTTTCCCGCACATTGAATGATGTTGTTTGAGATGATCTTGTGCTTGTGCAAGAGGGAAAACTAGCATGCACTAGCTTACCCACATGGTCGGATGATTTTCGAGATGTGCTAGTGCTTGTGCAAGAGGGAAAGCTAACATCCCCCAGATTTCCCCCATGGTGGAATGATGTTGTCCGGGATGTGTTTGTGCTTTTGCAAGAGGGAAATCCAACATAAACTCGCATTGCCCCATGGTGGAATGATGTTGTTTCAAGATGCACTTGTGCCTATTCAAGAGGGAAAGCTAGCGCACGCTAGATTTCTTTGACAGTGGAATGATGCTGTTCAAGATGAGCTTATGCTTGTTCAAGAGGAAAGACTAGCATGTGCCAACTTTCCTCCATGCTAAAATGATTTTGTTCGAGATGCACTTATGCTTGTGCAAGAGGGAAAGATAGCATGCGCTAGCTTATCCCCATGGTGGAATGATGTTGTTCGTGAGGTAGTTGTGCTTATGCAAGATGGAAAGCTAGCATGCGCTAGCTTTCCCCATATTGGAATGATGTTATTCGAGATGTGATTGTGCTGGGGGAAAGCGCACACATGTTATCTTTCCCCAACATTGAATGATGTTGCTTGAGATGAGCTTGTGCTTGTTAAAGAGGGAAAACTAGCACACTCTAGCTTACTCCCATGGTGGGATTATTTTTGACATTTGTTAGTGCTTGTGCAAGAGGGAAAGCCAACATGCGCTAGCTTTTCCCCATGGTGGAATCATGTTGTTCGAGATGTGCTTGTGCTTCTGCAAGAGGGAAATCCAACATAAACTAGCTTTCTCCCACTGTGGAATGATGGTGTTTCAAGATGCACTTGTGCTTGTTCATGAGGGAAAGCTAGCACATGCTAGATTTCCTTGATAGTGGAATGATGTTGTTCAAGATGAGCTTATGCTTGTGCAAGAGGAAAGACTAGCATGTGCAAGATTTCCTCCATGATAAAATGATGTTGTTAGAGATGTGCTTGCGCTTGTGCAAGAGGGAAAGCTATCACGCGCTAGCTTTCCCCCATGGTGGAATTATGTTGTTTGATATGCACGTGTGCTTCTATAAGATTGAAAGCTGGAACGCGCTAGCTTTCCCCCATGTTGGAATGATGTTATTCGAGATGTGATTGTGCTAGGGGGAAAGCTAGCACATGCTATATTTCCCCCGCATTTAATGATTTTGTTTGAGATGAGCTTGTACTTTTGCAAGAGTGAAAACTAGCATGCGCTAGCTTACCCCCATGGTTGGATAATTTTCAAGATACGCTAGTGCTTGTGCAAGAGGGAAAGCTAGCATGCGCTAGTTTTCCCCCACAGTGGAATGATGTTGTTTGAGATGTGCTTGTGCTTTTGCAAAAGGGAAATCCAAAGCTAAGCTAGCTTTCCCCCATGGTGGAATGATGTTGTTTCAAGATGCACTAGTGCTTGTTCAAGAGGGAAAGCTAGCACACGGTAGATTTCCTTGATGGTGGAATGATGTTGTTCAAGATGAGCTTATGCTTGTGCAAGAGGGAAGACTAGCATGTGCAAGATTTCCTCCATGCTAAAATAATTGTTTTACATGCACTTGTGCTTGTGCAAGAGGGAAAGCTAGCACGCACTACCTTTCCCCCATGGTGGAATGATGTTATTCGAGATGCACTTGTGCTTCTGCAATATGGAAAGCTAGCACATGCTAGCTATCCCCCATGTTGGAATGATGTTGTTCGAGATGTAATTGTGCTAGGGGGAAAGATAGCACATTTAATGATGTTGTTTGAGATGATCTTGTTCTTGTGTAAGAGGGAAAACTAGCATGGGAAAGCTTACCCCCATGGTGGGATGATTTTCGAGATGCACTAGTGCTTGTGCAAGAGGAAAACCTAGCACGTGCTAGCTTTCCCCTACGGTGGAATCATGTTTTTCAATATGTGCTTGTGATTTTGCAAGAGGGAAATCCAACATAAAATAGATTTCCCCCATGGTGGAATGATGTTGTTTCAATATGCACTTGTGCTTGTTCAAGAGGGAAAGCTAACACACACTAGATTTCCTTGACAGTGGAATGATGTTGTTCAACATGAGCTTATGCTTGTGCAAGAGGGAAGACTAGCATGTGCAAGCTTTCCTCCATGCTAAAATGATGTTGTTTGAGATGAACTTGTGCTTGTGCAAGAGCAAAAGCTAGCACACGCTAGCTTTCCCCCATGGTGGAATGACGTTGTTCGAGATGCGCTTATACTTGTGAAAGCTATCATACGCTAGCTTTCCCCCATGTTGTAATGGTGTTATTCGATATGTGATTGTGCTAGGGGTAAAGCTAGCACATGATATCTTTCCCCCACATTGAATGATGTTGTTTGAGTTGAGTGTGTGCTTAAGCAAGAGGAAAATCTAGCACGCGTTAGCTTACCCACATGGTCAGATGATTTTCGAGATGCACTAGTGCTTATGCAAGGGGGAAAGCTAACATCCGCCAGCTTTCCCCCACGGTGGAATGATGTTCTAGGAGATGTGTTTCTACTTTTTCCAGAGGAAAATCCAACATAAACTAGCTTTCCCCCATGGTGGAATGATGTTGTTTCAAGATGCACTTGTGCCTGTTCAAGAGAGAAAGTGAGCACACACTAGATTTCCTTAATGGTGGAATGATGTTGTTCAACATGAGCTTATGCTTGTCCAAGAGGGAAGTCTAGCATCTGCAATCTTTCCTCCATGCTAAAATGATTTCGTTTGAGATGTGCTTGTGCTTGTGCAAGAGGGAAAGATAGCACTTGCTAGCTTATCCCCATGGTGGAATGATGTTGTTCGAGATGCACTTGTGCTTATGCAAGATGGAAAGATAACACGTGCTAGCCTTCCCCATGTTGGAATTATGTTATTTGAGATGTGATTGTGCTGGGGGAAAGCTAACACATGCTAGCTTTCCCCCACATTGAATGATGTTGTTTGAGATGATCTTGTGCTTGTTGAAGAGGGAAAGCTAGCATGCGCTAGCTTACCCCCATGGCGGGATGATTTTTGAGATGTGCTAGTGCTTGTGCAAGAGGGAAATCCAGCATATGCTAGCTTTCCCCCACGGTGGAATCATATTGTTTGAGATGTGCTTGTGATTTTGCAAGAGGGAAATCCAACATAAACTAGCTTTCTCCCATGGTGGAATGATGTTGTTTCAAGATGCACTTGTGCTTTTTCAAGAGGGAAAGCTAGCACACACTAGATTTCCTTGACGATGGAATGATGTTGTTCAAGATAAGCTTATGCTTGTGCAAGAGGGAAGACTAGCATGTGCAAGCTTTTCTCCATGATAAAATGATGTTGTTCGAAATGCGCTTGTGCTTATGCAAGAGGGAAATCTATCACATGCTAGCTTTCCCCCATGGTGGAATGATGTTTGAGATGCACTTGTGCTTCTGTAAGATTGAAAGCTAGCACACGCTACCTTTCCCCCATGTTGGAATGATGTTTTTCGAGATGTGATTGTGCTAGGGGAAAGCTAGCACACGCTATATTTCCCCCACATTGAATGATGTTGTTTGAGATGAGCTTGTGCTTGTGCAAGAGTGAAAACTAGGATGTGCTAGCTTACTCTCATGGTTGGATGATTTTCAAGATATGTTAGTTCTTGTGCAAGAGAGAAAGCTAGCATGTGATAGCTTTCCCCTAGGGTGGAATGAGTTGTTCGAGATGTGATTGTGCTTTTGCAAGAGGTAAATCCAAAGCTAAACTAGCTTCACCCCATGGTGGAACGATGTTGTTTCCAGATGCACTTGTGCTTGTTCAAGAGGGAAAGCTAGCACATGATATATTTCCTTGACAGTGGAATATGTTAGCACTTGGTAAATTTCCTAAAGGTTGAAAAAAGAAGAAATCTACAAGGGTAACCTTATCCAACCACTTTTAAAGCTGGGATCTAGCCCTTCCAGCTTCAGAGAGGGATCTCTCTATATGATTTAGATTTGTTTTAATTTCAGATATTAGGCTAGGTAAAGAAACTGTTGGTTTGATTGTTAAAGAGTTTTTTGAAATTGGTTGAGATGGTCTACACATCCATTGGGCTATGGGGTCTGTGTTTAAATAAATATTAGATACAACCAGAAATCCCAAAGAAAACCTTCACAGGGCGAGATAATACACTCAATGGATCTTTAGTAATTAAAATGATGAGCAGAAGAAAATATAAGGAAAATAACTTCAACTAACAAGTAGTTAAGAATTTCTTAATTGAAGATATTAGAAGATAAACATTAAAACCTTTAGAATCGGAAACAGGGTATCAGAGATAAATCCTGCAACATTACGCTATTCATAAAGATTAGTTCCAGAAAACAAGATGACTACAGAGTAGGAAAACATTTAACTGAGAAAATCACATCACCAGTGAACATACGCAAGAATCCTGTAAAGTGCCTCCTCTTTATTAATGGTAGATCCCTTCAAAAATAGTACAGTTTGATAGCAATAGGGTGTGCGAATCAACAACCCCCAATACTTCGAAAGATGAAGTATTTATAATTCAAAATACAAACGTTCCTGTCATAACTGATCAGGACGTGCTCATACTATTTTTAGTCTAACTAACTTAACTAATCAAAACTGCTTGATGACTCGAAACAACTGTATGCGAAATTTCTGGGGTAGGCCGTTGGCGAGGTGCCTTCGCAACCTCTTCTATCTGGACAGGTGACTGGATTGTGACAGCTCATTTGCTAATCTAGTAGATCACACAGTTCTTCCCATCTGAGATGACCTGGCACTGTGACTTTAAGTAATATCCGATACACTTCATCCATGTCTGTGTATTTAGCAAATATAGGCTTGATGATGAATATGTGTTTAATCTCATGTTGGATACTAATGTCCAACTGCAAGGTATCCATGAATGCTTTGCCTGTGATGCTTCCCTGTATCCCTGCAAACTTGGAACTGTCCTTAGACACTTCAGTCAACCTTTTCTTGTAATCATGGAGTGTCATAATTTGTCATTAATGACCTTTAGACCAGGTAAGCCTTTCCTTTGGAGAGCATCTATCTTATTGAAAAACTTTTGTACTCCTTGATCCATGACTTGAATCTTTTCCTCAAGCTGAAGCATGAGACCTCTTTTGGTTAGAACCCTTTTTACCTCAAGTATAGTTTATGTCCTGTCCTCGATCTTGAGTTCTTCAAGTTCCTCTCTGGTCTTGGAATTCAGGAACCTGATGATTTCATTTGCTTGTGCTGGCATGTCTCCCAGCTCCACTCTGATTTTCTTAACAGCCTGTTTGGTCCTCTGGAGCAACTCGTTTTGTTCAAACATGATTTGAATCATTGGCCATATTTCATTTATGGACTTGGAAATATATGTCCATACAATTTCTTTGACCTCAGCCAAAGTTTGCCCTTCCATTGTCTGCTTTTGGAGCTACTGTAACTCCTTCCTGATATGCTCATTCACCTGCTTTTCTTTGGATAGGCTTGTCTGGAAAGAAGTCTTGAGCTCTTGGAGGTTCTCCACTTCTTTCTTAAGCCTGCTGATTTCTGTCTCTTGCAGGTTCATCCTCTCCATGGACTTGGCAAGGTCTGTTGTTCCTTCTGGTAGTGGTACTGGTGTTGCAGATGGAATGGTTGTCACTGTTGTTGTGCTTAATCCTGCAATTGGGATATCACTCAATGGAATACCTTCCATTGGCTTCACCTGCTCTTTCTCCTTCAGGAGTCTCTCCATCTCAGCCTCCATCTCTTTTAGCTGAGCATTCTGCTCCATGAGTAATTTTAGCATCTCATCCTTCTCACCTTCCTTCTCTGCAATCTCCTTCGCCTGTGAATCCTCTGTGGGCGGGAGCTTCAACTGTTTTCTTAAGGATGCGATGTCAGCATTTTTCTTTTTTATCATCTCTTATGCAGCCTTGATGTTCGCAGGGTCGTAACCGATCTTGAGGACCAACTCCTCCAAATTCTTGATTATGTTGTCTTTTGCAAAAGATGATATTTTCTCCATCTTGAGTTGTGTCTGAGCATTGTTCAAGGATACTAGATATTTTGCTACAGAATATGAAGCGTGAGCCAAGGTGTGTAAAATCATCTCCCCTGTTTGTTTGTGCAGATCCATCTGATCTGCTGGATGCACATCCTTCGTCTGAAACTCGAAGGTGGCCCTTTTATAGTCTGAGATAACTTTAGGATCCGACACCTGTGCTTGGAGGTAATCCATGTGCATCCTACCCTTCTCTGTGTCAAATGTCGAAAGAAGCCTATGCTGAGTTGTGGACGACTGCTTCCTAAACTAGGCATAAGTACTACTAGTGAGTGTCTGGTTCTTCTTCTTGATCAATTCATACTTTTCAAAAATGCCCAACTTGGGACCAGTTTTACTTGGCTGAGTATCTAGGGGAGAATCTTTGGATTTTATTGCTGTTGTTATTGCCTTATGCTGACTCAAGCCGAAAGGTAGGGTGACTGGCTTGACCCTTGTGGTAGTTACTATGGTATTCGAGACTTCCTGTTCTCCTGTCGCGCTAGGCGTTAAAACTGTCTTTGGCTTCTTGGAGTGCATTTGGAATTCCTCTGATGACACCTCTATTACAGGAGGAGACGACTCCTGTCAGGGCCTCTTCTCCTTGGGGACCTGAGGTGTGGTAGTGGGTGGCACACTCGTCGAGGGCACCTGATGTTCCACTTCAACTTGGTGTTCCACGTCCATCAAAGTGTTGGGCACCCATACTGTCTGATTTGCAAATTTCTCTATCTCTGGCTTGGAATCATGAGCATACGGGACATTCTTGTTTTTCACCCTCATTTTCGAAATGATTCCGCATGGATCATAGAGCCAGGTGAAACTCGTAGAGAATTTCATATCCTTCAACATTCTATCTGCTTCTTCCCCTACGCCTCGGCTATTACAGATGAAAGAACCAATCTGCCCCTTGATTCTCAATTGTTGTTTTTTCTTCAGGGAAACAAAATGAATCTCATCTGAATTCATTATCTGCCGAATATATTCTAATGCAAAAATCCTTACTGGCACATATTGAGGGAGTTTGTAAGGTGACAATTCGCACCCGAAAACTCTGATTTCAGTGTGGTTCTGATATAAATACCAGTCTCCTGTCTTTACGTTGTGTGAGAGATGCAAAATTCTCTGGACTTCATCATTTATTCATGGCTTAGGCCTACCACTCAACATGCTTACCACAGGGTGGTAAAACTGATCAATGAACGCTTTTAAGTCGTATTCAGCAGAGTTATGTTTCAGAAGAGAAGTCCATGCTGTGACTGGTTGGGGCCTTTCGTCCGCGTCCATCTTCTGCATGGAGAAATTGAACCTGTCGGCTTGAAAGTAGACGAACATGTAAGCCAGTATGGAAGAATATCTGAACATGCCCTCTGTGGTGAAATTCACGAATTGTTCATGAATATTATTGGCCAATAAGGTGTTGTAGTCGAACTGTGTTGTGGGTTATTCATCATTTGAGAAAATGGACAGAAAACCCAGGATGGGCTCATCTACCCATTGATCATTATAGTACCCAAGCAGGGCACAAAGGGAAGAAATGATTTGATTTCCTTTGGTAGAGAACATGGAAGAAGGGTAAGGGGGATTGGTGGAAGGGAGTGGAGCGGAAGTGGGGAGAAAAAGCTCGAATATTTGAGCTCTCTAAGGGAAAGTCATTTTCTGATATAGCTTAGTGAGGATTTCTAAGTTGAATGGGGACGCAGATTCATCATGGGGAATTTGCATCATCTGGTCAATATCTTCGGGGGTGATGAAGAAGAGGATGTCTCCAGATGAAGAAACGACGGCCTTCTGGTCGGGGATGTAATGGGCTTGGCATTTGAGGGCAAATTCAGGGAAATGATGAATTTGGGGAAAGAGATACAGGGGAAAATTGGACTCTCAGAGTCCAATTTCATCACTCTGGTCTAGGAAAACCTCCTGGAGCCATGACTGAAGATCAGAAAAGTCGAAACTGCAAATGGTATCTACTATTAATCGATCTTTATCGACCAAGGGAATTTTGTCTAGGTCGACCTGGGGAGGAAGAAAAGGATTTTCTTCTCCTTCAGCTTGTCTTGGCTTTGACACCATTTCAGAAACAATACCTACAATAAACGATATGTTAGTGGGGTCGACTGACTGGGTGAAGGAGACGTGGAAAAAATGGAGGAATCAGAGGTAAGTTTTCTGGCGCAATGGATGAATAACGAAAGAAAAGAGAAAATGGTAGTTTTATTCAAAAATTGGGGTCGGTTGGGCGCGGGAGATAGGTCAACAGGATAACGGGTATGTTATCTTGTAATAAATGGACAATGGGCCACTTGGGATGAGGTGGCAGATGACGGTGGCCAAAGCATATGGAGGGGTGATGTGGAGGCTGGTTATTTGAGGTAAAAGTCGCCAAAAGGGGTTGTTCATGAGTGAAGGGGATTAGGGACTGACAACAGGGACTGGCAGCAGTTACGGGATGGGACGTGACTTGGGAATCAGTGGAGCAAGTGTCATCAGTCAAAGATGACGTCCTAGAGTGATGGAGGCTGTCAGACGGAATAAGGTGAAAAAACTTCCGGACCAATAAGACAATGCCAGATGTAACATGGGCCCGCTGCAAAGAATATTCATTTCGGAGCCCCCCCTTTTGATTAAAAGCAGAACACCAAGGGGGGTCCGAAATCCATTGTGATCCATTGATCTGCGCACTGGTTTCTTGGCCGCAGATCTTAGCGTGCTCCTTAATACCCATTCCAGACACCCCCCCTCCATTAAAGGCAGAACGGACGGGGGGGTCTGGAATCCGATGTGAACCATAGATTTTAGTGCTCTGTTCTGGGTCATCCAGATGTGCGCCCAAGTTATTACCAATTCCGGACCCCCCCCCTCCGTTAAAGGTAGAACGAGTGGGGGGGTCCGGAATCCAATGTGGGTCGTGGATTCACATGCTCTTTTTTGAACCGTCCAGATCTACGTAAATATTATCACTGATTCCGGACCCCCCCCCCCCCTCGATTAAAAGCAGAACACTAGGGGGGGTCCAGAATGCTCTGTGGGCCGTTGATCTAAGCGTCATGATCTGGACCATTGGAAAGTGAATGTAGCATAAATCAGGAGCGGAGAAATATAAGCTTGGGGAAAAACTTAGGATAAAATCATTTTATGGGTTTTTCTTCAACTTTCAAAGAGATATCACCACAGGGTTTCGACAAACTATTCTTAGGCATTTGGGACATGGTGTGACATCTTTATCAATCTGTTTTCATGGGGGTGAAGCAAATGAAACAACTAACCTACATGCTAACCTATCTTCCTAGGACAATTAACCCGGATTAAACTGTTGGGTTAAGAAATTACTCTACCTAAGGGCTATCTGACTAGGATTAGACAGTCTGGTCAGATTTATTCACTAATCTACCTAAGGGCTATCTAACCAGGATTAGACAGTCTGGTCATATTTATTCACTAATCTACCTAAGGGCTATTTGACCAGGATTAGACATTCTGGTTAGATTTATTCACTAACCTATCAACATTGAAAATTTAAAAGAACTTGGTCATGCTTGAAAGGTATGACCAAGTTACTATTATTTCATGGGGTTTTTGTTTCAATTATTTTATGCCCTCTTTTCTTTTTTTTCTTTTTTTTTTCCTTTTTTTTTTCTTTTTCTTTTCTTTTTCTTTTTCTTTTTGTAAAATGAAAAATCAATTGCCAATAAAAACACTAGATATAGATAATATCCATAATATCCAAGTCATAAGTTGATTCCCATAATTTATGGGGTGATAACAGAATGATGTTGTTCAAGATGAGCTTATGCTTGTGCAAGAGAGAAGACTAGCATGTGCAAGCTTTCTTCCATGCTAAAATAATTGTTCTACATGCGCTTGTGCTTGTGCAAGAGGGAAAGCTAGCACGCGCTAGATTTCCCTGATGGTGGAATGATGTTGTTCAAGATGCACTTGTGCTTCTGCAAGATGGAAAGATAGCACGTGCTAGCTTTCCCCCATGTTGGAATGATGTTATTCGAGATGTAATTGTGCTAGGGGGAAAGCTAGCACATTGAATGATGTTGTTTGAGATGAGCTTGTTCTTGTGCAAGAGGGAAAACTAGCATGGGCAATCTTACCCCCATGGTGGGACGATTTTCGAGATGTGCTAGTGCTTGTGCAAGAGGGAAAGCTAGCATGTGCTATCTTTCTACCATGATGGAATCATGTTGTTAGAGATGTGCTTGTGATTTTTCAAGAGGGAAATCCAACATAAACTAGCTTTCCCCCATGGTGGAATGATGTTGTTTCAAGATGCACTTGTGCTTGTTCAAGAGGGAAAGCTAGCACACGACATATTTCCTTGACGATGGAATATTGTTGTTCAAGATGAGCTTACACTTGTGCAAGAGGGAAGACTAACATGTACAAGCTTTCCTCCATGATAAAATGATGTTGTTCAAGATATGCTTATGCTTGTGCAAGAGGGAACGCTAGCACATGCTATCTTTCCCCCATGGTGGAATGATGTTGTTTGAGATGCGCTTATGCTTGTGCAAGAGGGAAAGGTAGCATGCGCTAGATTTCCCCCATGGTGGAATGTTGTTATTCGAGATGTGATTGCGCTAGAGGGAATGCTAGCACATGCTAGCTTTCCCCCACATTGAATGATGTTGTTTGAGATGAGCTTGTTCTTGTGTAAGAGGGAAAATTAGCACGTGCAAGCTTACCCCCATGGTGGGATGATTTTGGAGATGAGCTAGTGCTTGTGCAAGAGGGAAAGCTAGAACGCGCTACGTTTCCCCCATGGTGGAATCATGTTGTTCGAGATGTGCTTGTTATTTTGCAAGTGGGAAATCCAGCATAAACTATCTTTCCCCCATGGTGGAATGATGTTGTTTCAAGATGCACTTGTGCTTGTTGAAGAGGGAAAGCTAGCACACGCTAGATTTCCTTGACGGTGGAATGATGTTGTTCAAGATGAGCTTATGCTTGTGCAAGAGGCAAGACTAGCATGTGCAAGCTTTCCTCCATGCTAAATTGATGTTGTTTGAGATGCACTTGTGCTTGTGCAAAAGGGAAAGCTACCACACGCTAGCTTTCCACCATGGTGGAATGATGTTGTTCGAGATGCACTTGTGCTTTTGTAAGATGGAAAGCTAGCACACGCTAGCTTTCCCCCATGTTGGAATGATGTTATTCGAAATGTGATTGCGCTAGGGGAAAATCTAGCACATGCTAGCTTTCCCCCACATTGAATGATGTTGTTTGAGATGATCTTGTGCTTCTGGAAAAGGGAAAACTAGCACGTGCTAGCTTACCCCCATGGTGGGATGATTTTCGAGATGTGCTAGTGCTTGTGCAATAGAAAAAGATAGCATTTTTGAGATGCACTTGTGCTTCTGCAAGATTGAAAGCTAGCACGCGCTATCTTTCACCATGTTTGAATGATGTTATTTGAGATGTGATTATGCTAGGGGGAAAGCTAGCACATGATAGCTTTCCCACACATTGAATGATGTTGTTTGAGATGAGCTTGTGCTTGTGCAAGAGGGAAAAATAGCATGCGCTAGCTTACCCACATGGTCGGATGATTTTCGAGATGCGCTAGTGCTTGTGCAAGAGGGAAATCTAGCATCCACCGGCTTTCCACCATGGTGGAATGATGTTGTTTGAAGTTGCATTTGTGCTTGTTCAAGAGGGAAAGCTAGCACACGATAGATTTCCTTGACGGTGGAATGATTTTGTTCAAGATGAGCTTATGCTTGTGCAAGAGGGAAGACTAGCATGTGCAAGCTTTCCTCCATGCTAAAATGATGTTGTTCGAGATGCACTTGTGCATTTGCAAGAGGGAAATATAGCACGCGCTAGCTTATCCCCATGGTGGAATGATGTTGTTCGAGATGCACTTGTGCTTATGCAAGATGGAAATCTAGCACGCGCTAGCTTTCCCCATGTTGGAATGATGTTATTCGAGATGTGATTGCTCTGGGGGAAAGCTAGCACATGCTATCTTTCCCCCACGTTGAATGATGTTGTTTGAGATGAGCTTGTGCTTGTTAAAGAGTGAAAAATAGCACATGCTTTCTTACCCCCATGCTGGGATGATTTTCGAGATGCACTAGTGCTTATTCAAGAGGGAAAGCCAGCATGCGCTAGCTTTCCCCCACATTGGAATCATGTTGTTCAAGATGTGCCTGTGCTTCTGCAAGAGGGAAATCCAACATAAACTAGATTTCTCGCATGGTGGAATGATGTTGTTTCAAGATGCACTTGTGCTTGTTCATGATGGAAAGCTAGCACACGCTAGATTTCCTTGATGGTGGAATGATGTTGTTCAAGATGAGCTTACGCTTGTGCAAGAGGGAAGACTAGCATGTGCAAGCTTTCCTCCATGATAAAATAATGTTGTTTGAGATGCACTTGCACTTTTGCAAGAGGGAAATCTATCACACGCTAGCTTTCCCCCATGGTGGAATTATGTTGTTCGATATGCATTTGTGCTTCTGTAAGATTGAAATCTAGCACACGTTAGCTTTCCCCCATGTTGGAATGATGTTATTCGAGATGTGATTGTGCTGGTGGGAAAGATAGCACATGCTAGATTTCCCCCACATTGAATGATGTTGTTTGAGATGAGCTTGTTCTTGTGCAGGAGTGAAAACTAGCATGTGCTAGCTTACCCCCATGGTTGGATGATTTTCGAGATATGCTAGTTCTTGTGCAAGAGAGAAAACTAGCATGCTCTAGCTTTCCCCCATAGTGGAATGATGTTGTTCGAGATGTGCTTGTGCTTTTGAAAGCGGGAAATCCAAAGCTAAACTAGCTTTCCCTCACAGTGGAATGATGTTGTTTCAATATGCACTTTGTGCTTGTTCACGAGGGAAAGCTATCACACAGTAGATTTCCTTGACGGTGGAATGATGTTGTTCAAGATGAGATTATGCTTGTGAAAGAGGGAAGACTAGCATGTGCAAGATTTCCTCTTTGCTAAAATAATTGATCGACACACGCTTGTGCTTGTGCAAGAGGGAAGGCTAGCATGCACTAGCTATCCCCCATGGTGGAATGATGTTGTTCAAGATGCACTTGTGCTTCTGCAAGATGGAAAGCTAGCACACGCTAGCTATCCCCCATGTTGGAATGCTGTTATTCGAGATGTAATTGTGCTAGGGGGAAAGATAACACATTGAATGATGTTGTTTGAGATGAGCTTTTTCTTGTGCAAGAGGGAAACTAACACGGGCAAGCTTAAACCCATGGTGGGATGATTTTCAAGATGCGCTAGTGCTTGTGCAAGAGGGAAAACTAGCACGTGATAGCTTTCCCCCACGGTGGAATCATGTTGTTCGAGATGTGCTTGTGATTTTGCAAGAGGTAAATCCAAAATAAACTAGCTTTCCCCCATGGTGGAATGATGTTGTTTCAATATGCAGTTGTGCTTGTTCAAGAGGGAAAACTAGCACACACTAGATTTCCTTGATGATGGAATGATGTTGTTCAAGATGATCTTATGCTTGTGCAAGAGGGAAGAATAACATGTGCAAGCTTTCCTCCATGCTTAAATGATGTTGTTTGATATTTTCTTCTTCTTGTGAAAGAGGGAAATCTAGCACGCCCATGGAGGAATGATGTTGTTCAAGAAGCGCTTCTGCTTGTGCAAAATGGAAAGGTCGCATGCGCTAGCTTTCCCCCATGGTGGAATGGTGTTATTTGAGATGTGATTGTGCTAGGGGAAAGCTATCACATGCTAGATTTCCCCCACATTGAATGATGTTGTTTGATATGAGCTTGTTCTTGCACAAGAGGGAAAACTAGCACATGCAAGCTTACCCCCATGGTGGGATGATTTTCGAGATAGACTAGTTCTTGTGAAAGAGGGAAAGCTAACACGTGCTACCTTTCCCCCATGGTGGAATCATGTTGTTCGAGATGTGCTTGTGATTTTGCAAGAGGGAAATCCAACATAAACTAGCTTTTCCCTATGGTGGAATGATGTTGTTTCAGGATGCACTTGTGCTTGTTGAAGAGGGAAAGCTAGCACACGCTAGATTTCCTTGATGGTGGAATGATGTTATTCAAGATGAGCTTATGCTTGTGCAAGAGGCAAGACTAGCATGTGTGAGATTTCCTCCATGATAAATTGATGTATTTCGAGATGTTCTTGTGCTTGTACAAGAAGGAAAGCTAGCACGTGCTAGATTTCCCCCATGGTGGAATGATGTTGTTCGAGATGCACTCGTGCTTCTGAGATATGGAAAGCTAGCACGCGCTAGCTTTCCCCCATGTTGGAATGATGTTATTCGAGATGTGATTGCACTAGGGGGAAATCTAGCACATGCTAGATTTCGCCCACATTGAATGATGTTGTTTGAGATGAGCTTGAGCTTCTGCAAAAGGGAAAACTGGCACGCGCTATCTTACCCCCATGGTGGGATGATTTTCGAGATGTGCTAGTGCTTGTGCAAGAGGAAAAGCTAGCATTTTCAAAATGCGCTAGCTTTCTCCCATGGTAGAATGATGTTGTTCGAGATGTGCTTGTGATTTTGCAAGAGGGAAATCCAACATAAACTAACTTTCCCCTAGGGTGGAATGATGTTGTTTCAAGAAGCACTTGTGCTTATTCAAGAGGGAAAGTTAATAGATGCTATATTTCCTTGATGGTGGAATGATGTTGTTCAAGATGAAGTTATGCTTGTGCAAGAGGGAAGACTTACATGTGGAAGCTTTCTTCCATGCTAAAATAATTGTTCGACATGCACTTGTGCTTGTGCAAGAGGGAAAGCTAGCACACGCTAGCTTTGCCCCATGGTGGAATGAAGTTGTTCGAGATGCACTTGTGGAATGATGTTGTTCAAGATGAGGTTATTCTTGTGGAAGAGAGAAGACTAGCATGTGAAAGCTTTCCTCCATACTAAAATGATGTTGTTCGAGATGCACTTGTGCTTGTGCAAGAGGGAAAGATAGTAGGCGCTAGCTTTCCCCCATGGTGGAATGATATTGTTCGAGATGCACTTGTGATTTTGCAAAATGGAACGATAGCATGTGCTATTTTTTCCCCTTGTTGGAATGATGTTATTCGAGATGTTCTTGTGCTTTTCTAAGAGGGAAATCCAACATAAAGTACCTCTCCCCCATGGTGGAATGATGTTGTTTCAAGATGCACTTGTGCTTGTTCAAGAGGGAAAGGTAGCACATGCTAGATTTACTTGACGGTGGAATGATGTAGTTCAAGATGAGGTTATTCTTGTGCAAGAGGGAAGACTAGCATGCACAAGCTTTCCTCCATGCTAAAATGATGTTGTTCGAGATGCGCTTGTGCTTGTGCAAGAGGGAAATCTAGCATGCACTTGCTTTCCCCCATGTTGGTATGATGTTGTTCAAGACGCACTTGTGCTTCTGCAAGATGGAAAGCTAGCACAAACAAGAACAAGTGCAACCTGACAGAACATTATTCCATCGTGGGGGAAAGTGTTGTTGGGAAAAACACCCTACAGACTAGCAAATAGAGTTTAGACTTTGCATGCAGATTTGACCGAATAGAAACTACTTTCTACCTACATCCCTAGATTTAAATCCCCTTTTCTCAGTAAATGCATGGAAAGGACCACCTACCTTATTATCAACATTCGATGTCGATCCTCCATTGTTCTTGATTACTTGTTCACAATGCTCCTTCCAAAGATGACCTGCACTCAAGACAAACAACAACTATGCATGCATGCTACTTCTATACTCATGGGTTAGAAATCAAACATAAACTAATCAAATCATAGAAAGTTCATGAATTGGGACAGGAAAAGAATTCTCTTTATTACTTAAAGTGAGTCAAATTACAAAAGTTGAGACCGGTCACTACTCCTTAAACCTGATCCTAGGCTCCTCTTCTTCTGTCCTTCAATTGCTTTGCTTTAAATCTCCTTTGGCATGAGGAAAGGATAAAGGGTTGGGACAATGGAATATGTAAATGAGCAGAGTTTCTTTGTTATATTGTTTCCTCTTCCAAATGGTACCCCTACCCCTTCTTTTATAGGCTAGAAGGAGCTAGGGTTTTGGACAAACCCTCGTCCATGCATGGCCGAGAGTTTTAGTTAACTCACCCATAGCTTTTTGTTCCATCGACAACTTTCCTTTTTTCGTGCTTTTGTAGGTACACACAGGCTATTGTGAGTCAGCCAGCATGTACACGCGTGTACTAATGGGTTAGGGCATGTGGGCCTTTACACAAGAGGATTTTCAAAGTGTTGTTCAACAGAGTTTTGGCAAATAAGGGAAATGAGTTGGCCTGCTGCCAGGTAAGCATATGTGGTGCAATTTGGGCTTATAATAGAAAGCTAGTTTATGTTGGATTTCCCTCTTGCAAAATCTCAAGCACATCTCAAACAACATCATTCCACTGTGGGGGAAAGCTAGCGCATGCTAGCATTTCCTATTGCACAAGCACTAGAACATCTTGAAAATCATTCCACCATGGGGGTAAGATACCGTGTGCCAGTTTTCCCTCTTACACAAGCACTAGCTCATATCAAACAACATCATTCTATGTGGGGGAAAGCTAGCATGCGCTAGCTTTCCCCCATGTTGGAATGATGTTATTCGAGATGTGATTCTGCTAGGGGGAAAGCTAGCACATGAGAGCTTTCCCCCACATTCAATGATGTTGTTTGAGATGAGCTAGTGCTTGTGCAAGAGGGAAAACTAGCACGTGCTATCTTACCCCCATGGTGGGATGATTTTCGAGATGCATTAGTGCTTGTGAAAGAGGGAAAACTAGCACGCGCTATCTTACCCCCATGGTGGGATGATTTTTGAGATGCGCTAGTGCTTCTGCAAGAGGAAAAGATAGCATGCGCTAGCTTTACCCCATGATGAAATGATGTTTCTCGAGATGTGCTTGAGCTTTTGCAAGAGGGAAATCCAACATAAACTAGCTTTCGCACACGGTGGAATGATGTTGTGTCAAGATACACTTGTGCTTGTTTAAGATTGAAAGTTAGCACACGCTAGATTTCCTTGACGGTGGAATGATGTTGTTCAAGATGAGCTTATGCTTGTGCAAGAGGGAAGACTAGCATGTACAATATTTCCTCCATGCTAAAATGATGTTGTTCGAGATGTTCTTGTGCTTGTGCAAGAGGGAAAGCTAGCACGCACTATCTATCCCCCATGGTGGAATGATGTTGTTCGAGATGCACTTGTGCTTCTGCAATATGGAAAACTAGCATGCGCTAGATTTCCCCCATGGTGGAATTATGTTATTCGAGATGTGATTGTGCTAGGGGAAAAGCTAGCACATATGAGCTTTCCCCCACATTGAATCATGTTGTTTGATATCAGCTTGTGCTTGTGCAACAAAGAAAACTAGCATGTGTTAGCTTACCACCATGGTGGGATGATTTTCGAGATGCACTAGTTCCTTTGTAAGAGGGAAATCTAGCATGCACTAGATTTTCCCCACAGTGGAATGATGTTGTTCGAGATGTGCTTGTTCTTTTGCAAGAGCGAAATCCAACATAAACTAGCTTTCCTCCACGATTGAATCATGTTGTTTCAAGATGCACTTGTGCTTGTTCAAGAGGGAAAGCTAGCACACACTAGGTTTCCTTGATGGTGGAATGATGTTGTTCAAGATGAGCTTATGCTTGTGCAAGAGGGAAGAATAGCATGTGCAAGCTTTCCTCCATGCTAAAATGATGTTGTTTGAGATGCGCTTGTGCTTGTGCAAGAGAGAAATCTGGCACGCGCTACCTTTCCTCCATGGTGGAATGATGTTATTCGAGATGCACTTGTGCTTCTTCACAATGGAAAGCTAGCACGTGCTAGATTTCCCCCATGTTGGAATGATGTTATTCGAGATGTGATTGTTCTAGGGGGAAAACTAGCACATGCTAGCTTTCCCCCACATTGAATGATGTTTAAGATGAGCTTGTGCTTGTGCTAGAGGGAAAATTAGCACGTGCTAGCTTACCCCCATGGTGGGATGATTTTCAAGATGTCCTAGTGCTTATGAAAGAGGGAAAGATAGCATGCACTAGCATTCCCCCATGGTGGAATGATGTTGTTCGAGATGTGCTTGTGCTTTAGAAAGTGGGAAATCCAACATAATCTAGCTTTTCCCCACACTGAAATGATGTTGTTTCAATATGCACTTGTGCTTGTTCAAAGAGGGAAAGCTACCACACGCTAATTTTCCTTCATGGTGGATTGATGTTGTTCAAGATGAGCTTATGCTTGTGCAAGAGGGAAGAGTAGAATGTGTAAGGTTTCCTCCATGCTAAAATTATGTTGTTTGAGATGCACTTGTGCTTGTGCAAGAGGGAAAGTGACGCAAAACGGCCACCCAGGGCATGTTCGCTATCACCAAGACCTTCTCTTTCCTCGGCCCAAAGAGCTCAATTGCTCCTCAAATCCCTTATCAATACTTTTCCGCACCCACAAAATGATCACCTGACAATCTCCTTTTTCCTATCAGATAATCAGACCTCGCAAGATTGCGAGTCCTGTACTCGGGCCTCAAAATCCCCGAAACCCGATGGATATTCCCTTCACAATTTCCCTACTTCGGTCGGGATTGTTCCTATCGGAAAATCAGCTTTTGTGAGATTTTAAACAACTCGCCTCGGAAATCCCCGATTCCCGATCCTCGATACTGCCTCTCTCCAATCCTTAGCTCTCCTCAGCTAATCCCTTTTCACATGTGACCTCTTAGTCCATGAGAGCAAGCCCCTTTTCTCTATCGGAACTTCGAAGTTCGTGAGTTTGCAATGTGAAGAATTCACGCCCCTGGGATCTCTGATGCCACCTGTCCCCCTTTTCTACGCTTTGGGGACCACATGCTAATTGATGGTTGCCACAATATCGCCTCTCGCGACCTCGTAAACCTGGACGAAAATTTTTGTGGCTCCAACTCGCAAACCTCCGAGCTCAAGATATGCCGATGCCACCTGTCCTCCACTCAACACTGTGGCTGCGTGGTTATCATGCTTCGGAGTTTCATAACTCCTCCTGCAACGATTCTCATGACATAGAGAACCCTGAAATGTTGAACCCCGACTCTTCCAGATCCTTGGACACGCATCTTGCAAATCAACGACTCCTACTATGTCAAGAAATCACAAATCGCGATGTCAACATACAAGGACCCTTTCTCCAGAAACCTGATGCTCCGATCCATGATCCTTGGGATCTCTTGCCATGTGTCCCCACTGAAATAAATGGTTGAGGCTCCTTCGGGAAATCACGGATCGCGATTTTTTCTATAAGAGTTCCACAACCATAGAAACCCCGATATCCCAAACTCCAAATCTCCACGATCTTCTCTGCTCCTCCAGGCTTAAACCTTGCGCAACTTTCCCAAGATCTAATGGCCTATGGGATTTCGCTATTTCCTTCGGTGAATGCTAGCCGTCGATTCCTCCTCCTTTGGAGATTTCTCGAAAATGGCTAAGTATTCCTTCTCACACTTTGTCCTTCAAAGCCTGCGCTTGTAGCTCCTGCTTGAACCTTCCTCTGCATAAAACTCCTGCGCTCTACTTTCGACAATATCCCAGAAGTGCTAAACCTCCTGAGCTTTTCCACTCTGACTCCTTTAGAGGGTTTTGCGCACACTACTTGCGCTCAACATTCAACAACTTCCCAGGTGTTGAATCCTTCAGACTCTGCGCAACTCCTGCAGCAACAGTCTTTAGCTTCCTTTTCTCAGATTAACAACTGAGACTTCTTCTGCCTGTACACTCTCTGCATGGATTCAACAACCAAATCTCAATCCTGGATAAGTAAGATCAAAAGTTAAACTATTGAGCCCTCATCAATGCACTACTTGCGGATGAATTCAACTGCACTCTTTGCAGGAATCTCCTGGCTCAGACAGAGAAACAATTGAAACTTATTCTCTCCTCTCGGACTTCAGTTTAAACCTTGAAATCACATTTACAACATATTCAAAGCAAATGCATAACCAAAAAAACAAACATTCATGAGCACATAAACAATCTACACAGAGAAACAACACCGACCATGAACTTGAATCATAACTTTCTTTTATTAATTCAAATGTATGTACATGGGTGTTCTTCACAATTTTCTCGTTTTCTCTCCTCTTATGAATGCTGCTTATGGCTAACGTTACAATTATACAATGAGGGTGTCTATATCCATTTTCCCTCTTAGACTCTAAAACTGTCTAATCTGGAAAAAAATCCTATCTACCTGCATTAAATCTATTAAATGCCTCCTATCTATTTCAGACAAGAGCGTAAGGCTCGAGTTATGATTCAACATACAAAAGGCGCTCCTTCATAAAGGATGATTTAAGACTCGTGCTACAATCCCAAAGCACTTTTCAAAATTTGGGTTTGTTTATCCAGTTGAACTTTCGCTTGATGTGCTAGCTCGCTTGCTGAGTTGGCGATGCTCCTGCATCATACTCCTCGGCTTGAAAACTTTCATGTGCTCCTATCCATGAGCTCCTGGACAGTTTGTCCATGCTTTTGGATAACTGCTTCTGTCTCCCAGCTGGCATCTTCCATTGGATGATTCTTTCATTTCACCAGATACTCGAAGTATTGCTTCCATCTGGTTCTTTTGCTGACTCTCTTGTCAAGTATACGCTCCATCTGTGACCTTTCTGCAATCGACATCTACTTCTGCCACTGGATTTCTGGTTGTTCATCACTTCCAGTTCCTGATTTCTCAGCCTTATATGGATATAAGTCTGAGACATTGAATGTCAGAGATATTCCGATCTCATCCGGAAACTCAATCTCATAAGTGTTTTCTCCAAATTTCTTCAGGACATTGCATGGCCCAATTTTCTTCATTTTGAGCTTGTTGTATGTTCCCCTTGGGAACCTTTCTTTCCTCATATGTGCCAGAACTATATCACCAACCTCGAATTGAAGTTGTCTCTGATGCTGATCCGCTCTGCGTTTATATTCCTTATTTGATTCCTGCAATCGCTGCTTCACTTTGCTGTGAAGTTCTTCCATCGCTTCTGCAAATTCTTCAGCACTTGCGCTCTTGGTCATTATCTTCTCTGAATCCCTCAGTTTAGATACTCCTCTTGGCTGCCTACCATATACAATATCAAATGGACTTTTGCCTGTGCTTCTGTTCACTGAGTCATTGTATGCAAACTCTGCCTATGGCAATACATTGTCCCAGTTGTTGTGGTGCTCTGTCACCAAGCTTCTTAGAAAATATCCCATACTTCTATTTACTACCTCTGTTTGCCCATCCGTCTGAGGATGATAGGATGAACTAAACATCAAGTTAGTCCCCATCTTCTTCCAGAGCATCCTCTAGAAATGCCCAATGAACTTCATATCCCTGTCCGATACAATGCTTTTGGGTAAACCATGAAGTCTAACAACCTCTTTGAAGAACAAATTTGCGATATCAGTCGCATCGCTGGTCTTCTGGCATGGAATAAAATGTGCCATTTTAGAGAACCTTTCAAACACCACAAAGATTGAATCATGTCCTCTTTGTGTCCTCGGTAATCCTAATATGAAATCCACGTTGATTTCATCCCACAGCCTCTCAGGTATGGGTAATGATTGATAGAATCCTGCATTCTGCTTTCTTCCCTTTGAATGCTAGCAAATTCTACACCTTTCAACAAACTTCTTGACATCTGTTCACATATTTGGCCAGAAATAGGCTTCACTCAGCTTTGCAAATGTCTTATCGTGGCCAAAATGTCCTGCTAATCCACCACTATGCTTTTCTTTTAGCAGATTCTCCCTCATCGAGCAATGTGGAATGCATAACTGATTTCCTTTGAATAGAAGTCCATTTTGGATCATGTAATCCATCCACGAGATTTTGTCTCTGAGAAATGGATTCTCAGCTGCTTCGTATGCCTCTGCAAAATATGCATCACCCGCATACATGTCTTTAAGATTTTTAAAACCCAATGTTTTGACTCGGAACTCCTGCAGCAACAAGCACTTCCTGTTCAAAGCATCAACCACTTTGTTAGAAGTACCTGAAATATGCTTAATCACAAACGTGAAATTTTGCATATACTCTACCCATTTTGCATGCTTCTGCTTCAACTTCTCTTGTTGAGTCACAAACTGTAATGCATGATTATCACTATACAGAACAAATTCTTTCGGGATTAAATAATGCCTCCACTTCTTCAGCGCCTGTATGATAGCATAAAACTCTTTATCATACGTGGAGTACTTTATTTTTGCCTCATCCATCTTCTTGCTGAAATATGCAATCGGTCAACACCTTCGTAAAATCCGGCAACACCAAGACCGACTGTTCTGTGATTTTCCGCTTCAACAGATTGAAGCTCTTCTCTGCCTCTTCATTCCAATGAAAAGATTTATGTCTTTTCTTGACTATGTCCATCATTGCTACGCTAATTCCACTGAAATTCCTGATGAATTTTTGGTAGAAACTAGCCAGTCCATGAAAACTTCTCACCTCGAAAACATTTCTCGGTGATGGCCAATTTTTAATTACCTCCACTTTACTTGGATCCATCTTCAATTCATTTGTCGATATGACAAACCCTAAGTAAATGAGTTTTGTCTTCATAAATGAAGATTTACTCATGTTGATCAACAGCTTCTCTTGCTGTAGATTCCTCATTACTGCAACTAAATGCTTCAGATGTTCTTCCTTCGTTTTGCTCAAAATCAATATGTCATCTAAATAAACAATGACAAACTTACCAATGAATTCCTTCAGCACTTCATTCATCATCCTCATGAATGTACTTGGTGCATTCGTCAAACCAAATGGCATGACTAGCCATTCGTACAACCCTTCATTGGTTTTGAAGGCTGTCTTCCACTCATCGCCTTCCCTCATGCGAATCTGATGGTATCCGCTTTCCAAATCCACCTTTGAAAAAAACTTTGCTCCACTTAAGTAGTCCATCAAGTCATCCATCCGTGGCAATGGAAACCTGTACCTAATGGTTATCTTGTTAATGGCTCTAGAATCAATGCACATTCTCCAACCCCCATCCTTCTTTGGGCTAAGCACTGTCGGAACAATGCATGGACTCAGGCTTTCCCTAACCAATTCTTTGTCCAATAACTCCTGGACCTGCTTCTTGACCTCCTCATTTTCCTATGGCGTCAACCTGTACGTTGTTTTGTTCGGCAAAATGGCTCCTCGTGTGAGGTATATATGATGACTCACACTCCTTATCGGTGGCAACGAACGAGGTAATTCATCTACGATGATGTCAGCAAAATCTCCCAGCAGTTCCTGAATTTCGTCTGGCAGATCATCTACTCTTGTGCTGGTCAAAACAACTCTTGGTTTCCTGACCACAAAGAACTGTGGATCTTCCTTCTTCTTTACTTCTGCCAGAAGTTCCTTCCCACTCATGAGAAGTACAATATTTCTCAACTCTGGCTTTACTTCTTTTTCTTTAATTGGAAGTAACATATGCGTCCTCCCATTCTTCTCCAAAGTGTACATATTCATCTTCCCATCATGAACTACATTCCTGTCATATTGCCATGGTCTGCCTAGCAATAAATGACATACATCCATGGGAATGACATCACATAAGACCTTATCATTATACCCACCTATCTTGAATTCAACTAAACATTGTTTAGTGACACTCACTTGATGACCCTTCTGTAACCATGAAACTTTGTATGGTCTTGGGTGATCAGTTGTCTCCAGTTCCAACTTCTCTACCATCTCAGTCAAAACGAGATTGTCTGTACTACCACTGTCAACAATAACCTTGCATTTCCAATCCTTGGTTTTGCAAGATGTTCTGAACAATCTGGTCCTCTGAGTTGAGTCCTCCACCTCCTTCCCAGGTATTAAGAGAACTTTATGCATCATCAATGACCTTCCGTCTTCTGCGTCTTCTGCTCCAGCAACTCACCTTTGTGCCTCGACGATGTGAGCTTCACCTCCATCCTTCTTTCTATCTGGACAGTCAACCACCTTGTGTCCATTTTTTCCACATGTGTAGCATGTGATGATTCCTCCTCTGCCTCTTCCTCTACCTCTGGTACGAGGAAAAGTGTTGTTATCAGCGTATCCTCCACTCTGTTCTGCCTGCTGTATTCGCTTTTCAGCGTGTTGGCCTCGCTGAGAACTTCCACCTCTCTCGGTTCTTGTCTGAGGCTTTTTCCAGTCATCCTTAGATTTCTGGAACTTATCTTGGGTAACCAATTTACCTCTGGGATGGCTCTTGCCTCGCCCTCACTGTGCCGGCTTACAACTTATCTCTTCTTCTGCCTTCAACGCCATCTGATATGCATCCTCCACCATTTTGATGGTTGTCATACTCATTTCATCTTGGATATCGTATCTTAAGCTATTCATATACCTGGCAACCTTTTCATCATTGCTCTCTCGATGACTTGCTCTGATATTGAGCTTGTAGAATTCTTCGGTGTATTCCTTCACCGTCATCAACTTCTGTCTCGGGTTCTACATCCTCGTGAACAGTGTGATCTGTTAGTCCCTTGGGATGAATTTTTCCTTCATCTTTGCAATCATTCGATCCCAACTTTTGATGTTTTGTTTGCCTTTGGAATGTCTATCTGCCTGAAGTTCATCCCACCATAAAGTTGCGTGTCCCTTCAATTTAGTGACAGCATGCCTTACCTTCTTATCCTCTTCTATATCTTCATAATCGAAGTAGGTGTCAAGATCCCTAATCAAATCTAACAACTCTTCTGCATCCAGACTTCCTTCATAAGCTAGAATGTCCATTTTCATCTTTGAACTCATCCGGGCGATAGCTTTTATTAATCGCTCATTGGCTGCATCTTCAGCTGCAACTTCTCCTTGTTGTTTGGCTTCTACTTCGTCTTCGGAGTTGCTCATATCTCTTCCATTGGCTGTGCGTCTCCGCACTACTTCCATGTCTTCCAATCTCACTCTGAGATCGTGTATCTTCTTTTCCATCTCTGGATTTTCTGCTGGCCTACCTCTTCTTCGCACATCCCTGTCCTATGGATCAGGCGACTGCCTTTCCCTTCTTGGTGGCATAGTGAAATCTTCTTTTTCCTCTGCTACAGAAAACAGATAAGTTTCTCTTGCTCTGATACCACACTGACGCAAAACGACCACCCAGGGCATGTTCGCTATCACCAGGACCTTCTCTTTCCTCGGCTCGAAGAGCTCAAGTGCTCCTCAAATCCCTTATCGAGACTTTTCCACACCCACAGAATGATCACCTGACGATATCCTTTTGCCTATCAGAGAATCGAACCTCGCAAGATTGCGATTCCTGTACTCAGGCCTCAAAATCCCCAAAACCTGATGGATATTCCCTTCACGATTTCCTTGCTTCAATCGGGACTGTTCCTATCTAAAAATTGGCTTTTGTGAGATTGTAAACAACTCGCCTTGGAAATCCCCGATTCCCGATCCTCGATACCACCTCTCTCCAATCCTTAGCTCTCCTTGGCTAATCCCTTTTCACATGTGACCTTTCGGTCCACGAGAGCAAGCCCCTTTTCTCTATTGAAACTTCGGAGTTTGTGAGTTTGCAATGCGAAGAATTCACTCCCCTACGATCTCTGATCTCCTATCTCTGATGCTACCTGTCCCCCTTTTCTTTTCTTTGGGGCCCACACGCTAATCGATGGTTTTCATGATATTTCCTCTCGCGACCTCGTAAACCTGGACGCAAATTTTTGCGGCTCCAACTCACGAACCTCCGAGCTCACGATATGTCGATGCCACCTGTCCTCCACTCAACACTATGGCTGCATGGTTATCGTTCTTCAGAGTTTCAGAACTCCTCCTGCAACGATTCTCACGACACCGAGAACCCCGAAATGTCGAACCCCGACTCTTCCAGATCCTTGGACACGCGTCTTGCAGATCAATGGCTCCTACTATGTCAGGAAATGGAAAATCATGATGTCAACATACAAGGCCCCTGTCTCCAGAAACCCGATGCTCCGATCCACAATCCTTGGGATCTCTTGCCACGTGTCCCCACTGAAATCAATGGTTGAGGCTCCTTCGGGAAATCGTGGATCGTGATTTCTTTCTATAAGAGTTCCACGACCATAGAAACCCCGATATCCCGAACTCCGAATCTCTGGGATCTTCTCTGCTCCTCCAGGCTTAAACCCTGCGCAACTTTCCCGAGATCTAACGGCCTATAGGATTTTGCTGTTTCCTTCGACGAATCCTAGCCGTCGATTCCTCCTCCTTTGGAGATTTCTTGAAAATGGCTAAGTATTCCTTCTCGCACTTTGTCCTTCAAAGCCTGCGCTTGTAGCTCATGCTCGAACCTTCCTCCGCATAAAACTCTTGCACTCTACTTTTGACAATATCCCGGAAGTGCTAAACCTCCTGAGCTTTTCCACTCTGACTCCTTCAGAGGGATTTCCGCACACTACTTGCGCTCGACATTCAACAACTTCCCAGATGTTGAATCCTTCAGACTTTGCGCAACTCCTGCAGCAACAGTCTTTAGCTTCCTTTTCTCAGATTAACAACTGAGACTTCTTCTTCCACCTGTGCACTCTCCGCACGGATTCAACAACCAACTCTCAATCCTGGACAAGTAAGATCAAAGGTTAAACTATCGAGCCCTCATCAACGCACTCCTTGCGGATGAATTCAACTGCACTCTTTGCAGGAATCTCCTGGCTCAGACAGAGAAACAATTGAAACTTATTCTCTCCTCTTGGACTTCAGTTTAAACCCTGAAATCACATGCACAACATATTCAAAGAAAATGCATAACTAGAAAAACAAACATTCATGAGCACATAAACAATCTACACAGAGAAACAACACCAACCATGAACTTGAATTAGAACTTTCTTCTATTAATTCAAATGTATGTACATGGGTGTTCTTCACAGTTTTCTCTATTTTCTCTCCTCTTCTGAATGCTTCTTATGGCTAATGTTACAATGATACAATGAGGGTGTCTATATCCGTTTTCCCTCTCAGACTCTAAAACTGTCTAATTTGGAAATAAATCCTATCTACCTGCATTAAATCTGTTAAATGCCTCCTATCTATTTCAGACAAGAGCGTAAGGCTCAAGGTCTGATTCAACATACAAAAGGTACTCCTTCATAAAGGATCATTTAAGACTTGCACTACAATCCCAAAGCACTTTTCAAAATTTGGGTTTGTTTATCCAGCTGAACTTTCACTTGATGTGCTGGCTCGCTTACTGAGTTGGCGATGCTCCTGCATCAGAAAGCTACGACACACTAGCTTTCCCCCATGGTGGAATGATGTTTTTCGAGATGAACTTGTGATTGCGTAATAGGAAAAGATAGCAAACAATAGATGCACCCCATGGTGGAATGATGCTAGCTTTAATCTATGGTGGAATGATGTTGTTGGAGATGCATTTGTTCTTATGCAAGAGGGAAAGCTAACACATGCTAGCTTTCCCTCATGGTGGAATAATGTTGTTCGAGATGAACCTTTGCTTGTGCAAGAGGGAAAGCTAGCACGCGCTACCTTTCCCCAACGGTGGAATGTTGTTTGATATGCACCATTTCTTGTGCAAGAGGGAAACTATCTTTCTCCTACAGCCGAATGATGTTATCCGATATGTGTTTGTACTTGTGTAAGACAAAAAGTTAACATGTGTTAGCTTTCCCCCTCATTGGAATGAGGTTGTTCTAGATGCGCTTGTGGTTGTGCAAGAGGGAAAGCTAGCACATCTACCATGGTGGAATGATGTTCAAGGTGATTTTGTGCCTATGCAAGACAAAAAGTTAGCACACGCTATCTTTTCTTTCTGGTAGAATGATTTTGTTCAAGATGCACTTGTGCTTCTGCGAGAGGGAAAACTAGCACATGCTAGCTTTCCCTTAGGGTTGAATGATGTTGTTTGAGATTCATTTATGCTTGTGAAAGAGGGAAGGCTAACATGCACGGACTTTCCTCCATGATGGAATGATGTTGTTTGAGATGCATTTGTGCTTGTGCAAGAGGGAAAGTTAGCACACGCTAACGTTTTCCTATGCTAGAATGATGTTCGAGATGCAATTATGCTTGTGAAATATGGAAAGATAGCACGTGATATATTTCCCCTACACAGTATCTTTCCCCCATGGTGGAATGATGTTGTTTGATATGCATTTGTGCTTGTGCAAGAGGGAACGCTAGCACGTGCTAGCTTTCCCCCACGGTTGAATGATATTGTTTGATATGCACCTGTGCTTGTGCAAAAGGGAAAACTGGTATGTGCTAGTTTTCTCCCATGGTGGAATGATGTTGTCCAAGATGTGTTTGTGCAAGATGGAAAGCTAGCACACGTTGGCTTTCCCCCATGCTGAAATAACGTTGTTTTAGATGTGCTAGTGGTTGTGAAAAACATAAATTTAGCACGTGCTAGCTTTCCCCCATGATGGAATGATGTTCGAGATGTGTTTGTGCTTGTTCATGAGGAAAATTTAGCACATGCTAGTTTTTACTTATGATGGAATGATGTTATTTGAGATGCACTTGTGCTTGTGTAATTGGGAAGCTAGCACACACTAGCTTTCCTCGAAGGTGGAATGATGTTCTTTGATATGCGCTTGTGCCAGAGGGAATACTAGCATGCACTAGATTTACTCCAAGGTGGAATGATGTTGTTTGATATACACTTGTTCTTGTGCAAGAGGGAAAGCTAGCACGTACTAGATTTCCCACATGGTAGAATGATGTTGTCCGAGATGTGCTTGTGCAAGATAGAAAGCTAGCACGCATTAGCTTTCTTCCATTGTAGAATGATGTTGTTCTAGATAATCTTCTGGTTGTGCACAAGGGAAAACTAGCATGTGCTAGCTTTCCCCCATGGTGAAATGATGTTTGAAATGCATTTGTACTTGTCCAAGAGGGAAAGTTAACACACACTATCCTTTTTTTACAGTGGAATTATGTTGTTTGAGATGTGTTTGTACTTGAGTGAGAGGGAAAGTTAGCATGCGTTAACTTTCCCCTATGCTAGAATGATGTTTGAGATGAAATTGTGCTTGTGCAAGAGGGAAATATAACATGTGCTAGATTTCCCCTACACGCTAGCTTTCCCCCATGCTTGAATGATGTTGTTTGAGATGCACTTGTGCTTGT
>ML839298.1:44191-55741 GCA_009831015.1 Picea engelmannii | reverse complement strand
AAGGTGTGTGCACGCATGTAGAAGTAAAAAACACCCTTGACTCTACGTCGACACTCGAAAACCAACAAGACACAACCACGATGTTCAGCACAAGAAGACTGAAGGCACACAACGAGTAACTGCAACAATGTGCGACCATAGGCACGAGGCGCACAACACAACATTAAGACATACTGGGGGCACAGTAAGAACACAGAGGGAAGAATCCATGGTGTTAGGGTTACTGTTTCTGCACAGGAAAGTAGGGCATTTAGTCTTATGTCTTCTCGAAAGAATATTAGACAGGTTCCTGGCCGACTGCTCAGGCAGAAACTAGTAACCCGACCTAGGACAAGACGCAAGCAAGACAAACACAACAAGACGACCCTGACAAATCACAGTGACAACAACAATAAATGCTCCTAGACATAAGGCGTACAACTAGCAGTTGTAAGCAGATAACTACACCAGGTGTTAAGTACAGTAGTCTCAGAAGGAAGAATCCATCAGTAGAGTTTACTATTTATGTACAAAAAAGCAGGGCTTTAGTCTTATGTCTTCTCAAAAGAAGATTAGACAGGCTCCTGGCCGACTGCTCAGGCAAAAACTAGTAATCTCTATCAGGTGTGTTGCAAGAGTGGAAACCTTGCCTTTAAAAGGCCCGAGACTCTTGATACGGCACTGGATTCCTTACACAGAAAAATCATACCTACAGACATGTCTCCTAAGGCTACCCGAGGGTGACTATATCCCGCCCGACAACCGACCAAGCAACCGACTGAATACTAACAAGTGCAACATAAACAAGAAGGATGGCTACGTCCTTTACGGATGGCGCACGAAAAGAAGGACTCCGACAACGAACACCCAAGTTCAACTTTGTTTAAATGAACAACCACCCTAAAAGATTAACTCGGAGTAACTTATTTTACGTAAGTCAAGTTATTGCACCATATATATATTATTAACAGCAATAAAGTTACAATAACCCTGTCATGAAATATTAACCATCTTTCATTTATCTCACATTCCCGACCATGATTTTACAAATTCAATACCTCTTATATGCTACAACTACCGAAACTATGATGACCTTACAAGATAAAAACATTCCATTAGATATGAGGAGCTCTCAATGCGATGTCAATATGATCATAAATTCAATGATAATGCCATAAAATAACATCATATTTATAATTAACATCTTAATTGAAAATTACAATATAGGAATTGCAATATACAGAATAACCATATTCGATAACTATGGCTACAGTTTCATTCCCTTTTCACTAACACGATCATTACCTTTTCTTTATATTGCAATGACATTACCCTAAACAACATTATCATCACTCTTTATATTATGAGAAATTGCATACGAAATACCAATAAACTATATTCCTATTTCTAGCACTAACATTACCATGGCTTTATGTAGAAACAACAATACCTTAACAGAATTAACATTATAATTTGGATTGTAATGGTTCTTGCCGAAGGGTTAACATTATATTACCTTAATGTCTAAATATAACTTAACATCATCTTTATAATTAATCATCATATTGAGAGCCAACAACCTAACCTAATAATTAAAAGGGCAGTATATATAAATAAAAGTATTTAAAGGACATTATTCAAATGACACTAATTAAGAAGGACCACATATAAGAATAACAACATAAAATTAATGTTGATCTCTAAACGTAACAACAGTTACCATGACATTATATAACAATAGCAGTAATTTATATGACAATTTCCAACTGACAGTAGTTTAAAAGGACCATATATATAAAAGTAAAAAGCATTTGAAACACATTCGTATTTAGAAACGCAGGCATTTGTATTTAAACGCAGACCATAACACAGACCATATTTAAAACACGTTTGTATTAAAAACGCCCAATTTGGAAATTCAGCACTGGAGAAGGGTAAGATGAAGGGCAGGTTGGGGAAAGGAGATTTCGCTGGTTTTAAGGGATAGCCAACCAGTTTTAATGCGATTAAAGGCTTTAATGACGTCAGAAGGTGATTAAGGAAACCATTGCTCTAAATTGAGGGAACAGTCGAACACCCGAGCGTTCACCTGGCAGTTCTCAAGGTATTCTTTGCATAACACTGACAAATTTAAAAGACCGAATGTAGGGCACGGATTCAGAGGAGCGAATTGTACATTGGATCAAGGGAGAACCCATTCACTGGGAAACTAGCATAAAAGAAGAGACTGGACGAGAATGTCTTTCCGGTTTAGGAACCCATTGTTAGCATATAGGCATGAATCATCTGTACGAGAACCAAATCAGAGACCGACTTACAAATGGAGGTGCAAGAACGAATTTTTTTACCAGCACAAATTTCAACGAAATCTCGGAAATTAATCTCATAAAAAGGGAGTTCCAGGGACGACTTGCCAACGTTAGGTTGCCAGAACGAGTTGACAATGATCATACGAAATAAAAGACCAGAACGGCTGGCCAACATACTGCCAGAAAAATGGAAAATGATCTACGAAAATAAAGGCACCAGAAACGAATTCTCAATTCACTTAACCCCAAACATCAAGCAACATGCACAAAGACTGGTCCCTCTACAAAATAATAAAAATTGCCATTACTCAAATGTAAACGCAGATCAATTATGTAAAACATTGTTCAAAATGCCCAAATGTCATTTAAGAAACAAAAAACGCAGAACATTAAGAATGAAAAACGCGGTTCAAATGCCCAATATCATTTAAAAGAAATGCAGATCATTAAGCCTTTAAAACTCAGATCAAAACGCCCAAAGACATCAATAAAACGCAGGCCATTCACGCATTTAAACTCATATTAAAAACGCCCAAAGATATCAATAAAATGCAGAGCATTAACGCGTTTAAAACTCAGATCAACGCCCAAGACATACATTCTTCTCATGGCCAGAATGCAGCGATAACAGTCTCAGACAAATGCCAGAATACGAACAATATCCATCTCAGCTAAATGCCAGAATGAAACGATAACTAATAAAGACAAATTTTGGCATACCATGACAAAAATTCCAAACATCTACCCCACCCAAGGTTTCCAGAACATTATCGAGGTAGCATACAAACGAGCCACCATAGCTGAAGCAACATCTTAATATAATGCATCATAACTGCATAAGAAAATAACTAGACATTTTACTCTACCTGAAATAAAATTCATACCATTGCCTCTCGCTTGCCTTGGATGACGTCCCACGCTCTGTGCCGCTTCCCGCGCTCCGTGCCACTTCTGCTTGCCGATCGTAGAAATCTCACCGATACCTCCCAGCCAATTGCTAGGGGTACTCTACTTCCCCCTTAGCCCCCCGAGCGGCAAAGGGGCCACACAAGATCCAGAGATAAGACTAGCTTCTCAGCTCGCCTCCATGGCTGAGCTACCACTCCAAACACAGCTGAGGAATTCCCAACTCCTCACAAGCAAACAATCAAGACAAAATCTGGTAGCGTAACGTTATGCTCACCGTTCATCCCTTTCTTCCTTCTTTTCCACTTCATTTATAGAAATTTGAGACCCACCTACTTTTCTAAATCATTATTAATTTAGTTTTTAATGACAAACCTCTAAAAATTCTTTGCAGTCCAAGTGTCACTCATCCCCCATGTTTCTCCAAAATTATTTTCTTTAATTTAAATAAAAGACTCATTTCCCTCACCCCTCCTATAGTCACTCCTAAAATTACTCCTGGGGTTCCTAGATCCCCTCTCAGCTTTTAATAACTTTCCTAAAATGAAGTTGTTGGTTTTTAGTAACTTCTTAATTGCTGATTCCTTTTAGCTTTTTACCCTAGGTCCCCTACTTTCCATTATTAAGTTTCCTTTATTACAAATTTCCTATTTCTATTATTTATTTCTCCTTTGTTTTTTTTTTTATTATATATTATTATTATTATTATTATTTTAATATTTTATTTTTATTTTTAAAACCCAAAAAACACTCATTAAACCTTTCATTGTATTTCTAAAATCCTAACTTTTATACTCACACACTTTAATTAGTTTATTTCTTCTTATCATAAAAAAAAACCATGGGTTTCAATTAATTTATCTCCCTCATTACTTTATCCCCTTTAATTTTAAGAAGACTTTAACTAACACTTAGGAGGGTTTTAGTTTACATCCTTAAGTTTATTTTTGGAGGGTCTTCACTTAAGGCTAGTCAAAATTTTATCTTAGAGGTGCTTTAAATTTAGGTTCAGATTTGAACTGGGCGACAATTAATTAGGGGAGTCGTCTTAGGAATTTCGTCAGGCGTTAAGGTCTCAAGGTCATCTAGGTTGTCTCATCATCATCATCAATGCGACGTGCCCTTCAGGACGCACTACGTGCTCCAAGGGTGCCACTCACCTCGTTTGCTTCTATTGTGCGACGTGCCCTTCAGGATGCACCACGTGCTCCAAGGGTGCCACTGACTGACTGGTATTTCTTTGCGTGATGTGCCCTTCAGGTTGCACCACGTGCTCCAAGGGTGCCACTCGCTGACTTGACTGTTTGGTAGACATCTATAACCCCTGGAGTCAACACTCCGCCAGGTGAACTTGTGGGAGACTAAGGGCTCTAAGGAATAAGGCCCCCACCTTATTGCGCGCCCCTTAGAATCATCATGAGCGACTGTCACAGTCTTCCCTCAAGGCATCGTGGATCCTCTCGAACTAGGTAATCGTTAACCTACAGTTCGAGCCACAGCGGGAGTGCTAGTAGGCTGTGGCAGGGCTGTTGTCCACACCTCTCCCTCAATCTCTCTGGAACTCATGTGTGGGCCCTTTACTCCATATGTGAGTCTGGTCGGCAAGCTATCATCAGCCTGCATCATCAACCATCATGTCAGAACATGTCAACAACATATCATCAAATCAATAAATATCATAGTAAATGAATCAACTCAATATAACACTCCCTGACTCAATTCAGAGTCCAAGGGTTCCATCGATGCCTCTGCATCTTCCAGGTCAGAAAACCGACACACTCAAATAAACTGAGTCAATAGCACCTGTATACAACAATAGTAAAACATCCTGTCATCAATCATAATGCATCATCATCAAGGATAAGTGTTTTATCATCATAAAAATCCAGATCACTTGCGAGCAAGTGTCCTTAAAGAATAAGTTTTGTAAGTGCGCCAGAGCGGGATGTTACATACACCCGCTCTTGGTCTAAACTTTGTCCCGAAGTTTCTCAGTATAAATGTCGAAATAAATGTACCATAATATCATAAGTACCACAGTATCATAAGTCTATCTATCAAACAAAAATGGAAACTGCTGGCACATATCATATGCGTCCTCCCAGGTCACTGAGTGTGGACTATAACTGTCCCACTAGACCTTGACCTGATCTATTGTTCGACATTGTAACTGTCGAACGTGATGATCTAAAATGTGGACTGGCTCAGCCATGAGCACTCCCTCATCCGATACCTGCAAGGAACTCATGTCAATTACGTGTGTCGGATCACTAATATAATGTCTCAAAACAGATACATGAAAAACATCATGCATACACCTCAAAGAATCAGGCAAGGCTAGTCGATAGGCCACGTGACCCTTTCTCTCCATAATCTCGAAAGGTCCCACGAACCTAGGAGAGAGTTTAGCTCCCTTTCCAAACTTGATCGAACTCTTATGTGGTTTATCCCGCAAGAAGACTCGATCGCTGACCTCGTAACTACGGTCGACTCTGTGCGCATCAACATAACTCTTATGTCGATCCTACGCTTCTTTTATCCTTTGTCTTATGGTTTTCATCTGCTCTTCCATTTCTTGGATCGCTTCTGGTCCCACCAGGACCCTATCCTCAATTTGATCCCAACTCAAGGGCGTCTGACACGGTCGCCCATAAAGGAACTCAAAAGGCACCATCTTAATGGTGCTCTGGTAACTGTTGTTGTAAGCGAACTCTACTAGTGGCAAGAATTCCTCCCAATGCTTATGTTGGTCCATCACGTACATGCACAACATGTATTCCAAGGTTTGGTTCGTTCGTTCCGTCTATCCATCAGTCTCTAGGTGATACACAGTACTAAAGTTAAGTTGAGTGCCCAAGGCCTCTTGGAAACTCATCCAAAATCGTCCGGTAAACACCGATCCCTGATCGGATATAATCTTTTTAGGCACACCATGCAGCCTCACAATCTCACTGATGAAAACTCTCGCTATGTCAGGTGCCTGATATGTCGTACGCACCGGAATAAAGTGAGCACTCTTCGTCAGAGTGTCTACTACTAAAAAAATCGAGTCATGTCTCCTTGCCGTCAGTGGCAATCCAACAATAAAATCCATCGAAATAACTTCCCATTTCGATTCTGGAATAGCATGCAGTTGAAGTAATCCTGTCAGGTGTCTATGTTCAGCCTTTACCTACTGACACTCAAGACATCTAGCCACAAAGTTGACTATGTCGGCCTTCATTCCTTTCCAGAAGAACAAGGGTTTAAGGTCTACCCTCATCTTCGTGACTCCTGGGTGAGCCATGTAAACTGCTCTATGAGCCTCGCTCAGAATCAACATCCTCAATTCGTCGTTTGGCGGTACGTAAATCCGACCTCTAAACCTCAATAAACCATCACAATCAAATGAATATCCCTCATATCATGGTACCATCATTGTGTTTTGTCCGATGAAATCCTCGACTTCTTTGTAACAGTCATCGTCACGCTGTAAAGTGAGAATCTTCTCACATAGATTCATCTGAAGAGGCAACACCAAAAAGATGCGTGGCCTCCGACTCAAAGCATCAGCTACTTGGTTCACTGTCCCCTTTATGTAAGTAATCTCAAAGTCGTACTCGCTAAGCAATTTCGACCAATGTTGTTGTTGCGCGTTCAGGTCGCTTTGCGTGAAAATGTGTTGTAGTCCACAATGATCAGTCCTTAATTCAAATTTTCATCCAACAAGGTAGTGTCTCCATACCTTTAAGGCATATACTATGGCTAATAGCTCCAAATCATGCGTCGCGTAGTTTTCCTCATGCCTTCTTAGTTTCCTCGAAATGTAAGCAATCACTCGTATGTATTGCATCAAGACTCCGCCTAAACCTTCCTTGCATGCGTCAGTGCATACCAGGAAGTATGTGTCCATGTCAGGGACCTTTAGTATCGGTGCGGTGGTCAACAATTCCTTAATCCTTCGAAATGCTTCCGTGCATTTCTTGGTCCAAACAAACTTCTTGTTTTTCTTTTGCAATTTCGTAATCGGATTTTCTATCCTTGAAAATCCTTCGACAAACCGTCGATAGTATCCTGCTAAACCCATAAAACTATGCACTTCTTTGACATTCGTCGGCACAGGCCATTCCATAATAGCCTCAACCTTGGTTGGATCCATGGCGATACCTTCGCCAGAGATGACATGCCCTAAGTAGTGAATCCTCGATTGATAAAAAGAGCATTTGGATAGCTTCCCGTATAATTTGTGCTCTCGTAGACACTGTAGTACCAAGCGCAAGTGCTCTTCATGCTCCTCCGTCGTCCGAGAGTAGATCAAAATGTCATCAATGAATACTTGGATGAACTTGTACAAGTACTCACGAAACACCCCGTTCATCAAACTCATAAATACCCCTGGGGCGTTTGTCAGTCCAAAAGGTAAAACAATAAACTCATAATGTCCAAATCTCATCTTAAAAGCGGTCTTAGGGACGTCATCCTCCTTGATCTGTAACTGGTGATACCTTGATCGCAAATCGATCTTGGAGAACATCGTCACACCCTTCATTTGATCAAATAGATCATCAATTCTTGGCAAGGGATATTGATTCTTGATCGTAGCCTTGTTCAGTTGACGGTAGTCAATGCAAAGCCTCCACGATCCGTCCTTCTTCTGAATGAAAATAACTGGTGCACCCCACGGTGACACACTATGGCGTATTAGTCCCAGGTCTAAAAACTCCTTCAGTTGCATTTTCATCTCTTGCAACTCTGGGGTCGACATCCGATAAGGTGTTCTTGCTATCGGTTCAGTCCCCGGTTTCAGGTCTATGGTAAATTCCAATTCTCTTTCTGGCGGCATCCCAGGCAACTCCTCTGGAAATACATCCGCAAACTCCTTCACCACCGGAAGGTGTTCTAGACCTTCTGCTACTCCCTTTTCGTTTAGTGCAAGGATCACATAAAGCTTACACCCCTTGTGCATACTCTTTCGTAACTGTAAGGAAGAGAAGAACCTCAGGGATACTCCCTGGTTCCGTCCTACAATCACCCATCTTTGTCCTTCATCATCCACCAAGCTCAACCATTTCATCTTACAGTTGAGTATCGCCTCATGCGATTCCAACCAATCCATACCAATCACAATGTCATAAGACCCTAATATCGTGACGTACAAGTTGACCCTCGTGACAAACTCTCCCAGGTTAAGGGAACAACCTGTAACCTTTCCTCTGACCTTCTGTTTGGCTCCCGAAGCCATCTCCACAAAGCTAAACTCATCCTGTTCAACTACCTTTACCTTAATCCTTTTTAGTGCTGCACTAGAAACAAAACTCTCAGTAGCACCTGGGTCTATCAAAATACTAAGGGTCTAGTCAGTGACAATACCTGTCATCTCGAGCACTATCGACTGGTGCTCTGCCTGGCGGTTATTCACCGTTGCGTGAATCCTATGTGCCTTGCCCATATCTCCCACTATAGTTGGTCCGGCTGATCCGGATGCCCTAGTCCTCTCCACAGGACAGTCGCGCTGGTAGTGTGGCTCCCCACACGTCCAACACCCCTTCTTCGGCCCAGTAGTCCTGGTACCTGAAGTAGAAGATGACGACCTGCTGGCCTGGAAACCTGGTCTGTTTTGTTGAACATGCCTAAACTGCTGCTGCTGCGGGCGAGGCTGCTACTGCTGCTATGGTCCTCGATAGGGTGTCTGCTGCTAAGGTGACGGTCATCGAGGTGTAGTGAACATGGATCCCCTCTAGAAGCCATGATATCCTTTCATATGCCTCGCTGGTGTCTGGTGCTGCGGCATTCCAGATGAACCCTATCCTACAGGTCTCCCTGGAGTCCTGGTCTGACCCCCGCTAACAAGCTCCTCCTCTGCTATGAGGGCCTTTTGGATAGCGTCGTGCAAGGTTTGAGACATCAGAATCCTAACCTTTGCACACAGGCTGCCGTTAAGGCCAAACATGAACTAGTTGACCTTGAGCTTCTCAATGTTCAGGTGCAGAGCATACCGGAGCAGCTCCATAAAATGTGCCTCGTACTCAGGCACCGTATGACCTCCCTGTCGTAATGCGTTGAACTCATTGAGCTGACGCTCGATGAATTCCTCAGAGAGATACCTCTCCCGGAACCATTCCTCAAACAGTTCCCATGACACATCTTCAACGACCATGTTCAGCTGTGGCAGGAGCGTCTTCCACCATAGAAGAGCACTCCCCTTCAGTTGAAAGACTGCCATGCGAACCTTCATGTTGGAGGTATAATCGTGAAGTGCGAAGCACATCGCCATATTCTCCAACCATGCCTCGGCGGCTGCGCCGTTCGGGGCACCAAAGAACTCGGGAAATTTTACCTTCTCGAGTTCACGGTGAATGCTACCTGTAACGGCCGATGCACACGGTGGAACCTCAGCAGGTGCCGGCACCCTGGCCTCATCTCTGTCCAATCTGCTGATCAGCACCTCGGACATGCGCTGGAAAGATCTCATCATCCCCACAACATCGGTAACTGCGATCTGCTCCTGTCTAAGGACCTTCTCGCCTCCCTGGGGGTTAGACCCCTCAGGCGTGGATGCTGCTGGAGGCTTCACGCCTCCTCCCCTAGCACCCCGTCATCTGCCTCCGCGACGTCCTCTAACCATGATTACCTGCACACACACAATCAAATTGATCATAAACAAAATAATCAAACATAATCATGTCAACGGAAGTCGTAGCGAATCCCAATTCACGGGTCGAACCTGCTCTAATACCATATGTAACATCCTCCTCGTTACAACAACAACTCTAAGAACAAGTGCAATTTTTTTTTTGTTTTTTTTTGTTTAAGGTGTGTGCATGCGTGTAGAAGTAAAAAACACCCTTGACTCTACGTCGACACTCGACAACCAACAAGACACAATCATGATGTTCAGCACAAGAAGACTGAAGGCACACAATGAGTAACTGCAACAATGTATGACCATAGGCACAAGGCGCACAACACAACATTAAGACATACTGGCGGCACAGTAAGAACACAGAGGGAAGAATCCATGGTGTTAGGGTTACTATTTCTGCATAGGAAAGCAGGGCGTTTAGTCTTATGTCTTCTCGAAAGAAGATTAGACAGGCTCCTGGCCGACTGCTCAGGCAAAAACTAGTAACCTGATCTAGGACAAGATGCAAGAAACACAAACAAAACAAGACGACCCCGACATATCACAGTGACAACAATAATAAACGCCCCTAGACATAAGGCGTACAACTAGAAGCTATAAGCAGATAACTACACCAGGTGTTAAGTACAATAGTCTCAAAAGGAAGAATCCATCAGTAGAGTTTACTATTTTTGCACAGAAAAGAAGGGCTTTTAGTCTTATGTATTCTCGAAAGAAGATTAGACAGGCTCCTGGCTAACTGCTCAGGCAGAAACTAGTAATCTCTGTCAGGTGTGTCGCAAGAGTGGAAACCCTGCCTTTAAAGGGCCCGAGACTCTTGATACGGCACTGGATTCCTTACACAAAAAAATCACACCTACATACATGTCTCCTAAGGCTACCCGGGGGTGACTATATCCCGCCCGACAACTGACCAAGAAACCTACTGAATACTAACAAGTGCAACATAAACAAGAAGGATGGCTACATCCTTTACGGATGGCACACGACAAGAAGGACTCCAACAACGAACACCCAAGTTCAACTTTGTTTAAATGAACAACCACCCTAAAAGATTAACTCGGAGTAATTTATTTTACGTAAGTCAAGTTATTGCACCATATATATATTATTAACAACAATAAAGTTACAATAACCCTGTCATGAAATATTAACCATCTTTCATTTATCTCACATTCCCGACCATGATTTTACAAATTCAATACCTCTTATATGCTACAACTACCGAAACTATGATGACCTTACAAGATAAAAACATTCCATTAGATATGAGGAGCTCTCAATGCGATGTCAATATGATCATAAATTCAATGATAATGCCATAAAATAACATCATATTTATAATTAACATCTTAATTGAAAATTACAATATTGGAATTGCAATATATAGAATAACAATATTCGATAACTGTGGCTACAGTTTCATTCCCTTTTCTCTAACACCATCATTACCTTTGCTTTATATTGCAATGACATTACCCTAAACAACATTATCATCACTCTTTATATTATGAGAAATTGCATACAAAATACCAATAAACTATATTCCTATTTCTAGCACTAACATTACCATGGCTTTATGTAGCAACAACAGTACCTTAACAGAATTAACATTATAATTTGGATTGTAATGGTTCTTGCCGAAGGGTTAACATTATATTACCTTAATGTCTAAATATAACTTAACATCATCTTTATAATTAATCATCATATTGAGAGCCAACAACCTAACCT
>ML839298.1:27983-41852 GCA_009831015.1 Picea engelmannii | reverse complement strand
CATTACTTTACCCCCTTTAATTTTAAGAAGACTTTAACTAACACTTAGGAGGGTTTTAGTTTACGTCCTTAAGTTTATTTTTGGAGGGTCTTCACTTAAGGCTAGTCAAAATTTTATCTTAGAGGTGTTTTAAATTTAGGTTCGGATTTGAGTTGGGCAACAATTAATTAGGGGAGTCATCTTAGGAATTTCTTCAGGCGTTAAGGTCTTAGGGTCATCTAGGTTGTCTCATCATCATCATCAATGCGACGTGCCCTTCAGGACGCACTACGTGCTCCAAGGGTGCCACTCACCTCGTTTGCTTCTGTTGCGCGACGTGCCCTTCAGGATGCACCACGTGCTCCAAGGGTGCCACTCGCTGACTGGTATTTCTTTGCGCGATGTACCCTTTAGGTTGCACCACATGCTCCAAGGGTGCCACTCGCTAACTTGACTGGTTGGTAGACATCTATAACCCCTGGAGTCAACACTCCGCCAGGTGAACTTGTGGGAGACTAAGGGCTCTAAGGAATAAGGCCCCTGCCTTATTGCAGGCCCCTTAGAATCATCGTGAACGACTGTCACAGTCTGCCCTCACGACATCGTGGATCCTCTCGAACTAGGTAATCGTTAACCTACAGTTCGAGCCACGGCGGGAGTACTAGTAGGCTGTGGCAGGGCTGCTGTCCACACCTCTCCCTCAATCTCTCTGGAACTCATGTGTGGCCCCTTTACTCCATATGTGAGTCTAGTCGACAAGCTATCGTTAGCCTGCATCATCAACCATCATGTCAGAACATGTCAACAACATATCATCAAATCAATAAATATCATAGTAAATGAATCAACTCAATATAACACTCCCTGACTCAATCCGGAGTCCAAGGGTTCCGTCGATGCCTCTGCATCATCTAGGTCAAAAACCCTGCACACTCAAATAAACTGAGTCAATAGCACCTCTATACAACAATAGTAAAACATCCTGTCATCAATCATAACGCATCATCATCAAGGATAAGTGTTTTATCATCATAAAAATCCATATCACTTGCGAGCAAGTGTCCTCAAAGAATAAGTTTTGTAAGTGCACCAAAGTGGGATGTTACAGAGGAAACAACCAATAAGGATAATGGCATCCAAGACACTACAAAAATCCCAACATGTCAATGCATGTCTTGCTGTTGAACACAAGGGAAACCACCTAGCCAACGACCAATGATGAAATGTTGACTACTAGGGTCAAGGTTACCTACCAACGAGGAATGTAGGACCAGGGTGCATGATAGGACTACATCATCATGTGATTGATAGAAAAACTGAGGATATGGCCAGCATGAAAAGTCAAGCGTTTTGAGGAATGGCCGACATGGGTTGATAAAATTCCTTTGAACAAGAGCATGAGGCATATGGAAGACTCTGACAACATAGAATTAATGATGAAACCATGATATGCAAAAGGAATCAATCAAGTTCTCCATATGGACTAGAAGTGTAACTAGTCGGGGGAGAAGACTCTTTGTAATGAGCTCAACTTCCTAAGGCCATGCTAAACCCAAAATTATGATGACAAGTGGAGTCAATAAATTTTTGCTTTGTTCAAAGGAGACACAACTACTTCCAATATAAGATAATACTCCCTTCTCGCCCGCCGTGTTTTGTTTTTTCATATCCAAATTAATGCTATGATACATAGGAGGAAATGAGTGTCATAAGTAAGAAAAACTAGTTCCAGCAGTGGAACATACCTATGCTCAATGCAAGGAGATGCATGCGGGAGATGGACACTTGGGGGAATGTTCCCTCATGGGTATAGGGTGTCAAATTGTGAAGGATATAAATGAGGCTCTGCTTGGTTGAGGATGAAAAACTGCTAAGGAAAACAATTTATAACGCAAAGAGAGAACCAACTATAGGCTCAATACTACAAGCGAGGGAAAGAAATGAAATCACAACTCAAGGCCAAAAAATGTCATTTTTCATAATCATAGTCTACCTGGTTTGAAAAGGGGATAAAATTGTACCAATTAGGCATCCTTTCAAATCCAATTTACTAGTGTGAAAGAGACAAGTTCACTCATCAATCTTTTCTCTTTTTGAAAACGAGTGGTAAAGAGATTAAATTAAACTCGGTTGGGAGTCCTCTAGGTATAGGGAAGCATGTTTATGAATGAAAAATGAGGCTCAGCATAAATTCATGTATTAGCTATAAGGGACTCTCGGTCCTACAGAAACAATTCTGGCATGGGCCCCAAATGGATCAGATGATCTAACTAGGGTACCCATGTTTGGTAAGTCTCTACCACTTGATAACGACACGTCTTATAGTATATAGAAGGTTATGTGTCGCAACAAATGGGTTCAGACCTAAGGCACATAAGTGGTAGTTATAGGACAATGCAAATGTGCATGATGGAATGGCTACCTATCCTATATGTTGGGTAGCAAATGTAATTTCCTATAGTTACGAATGGTCAACATAATGCTAAAATCTGCAAGAATCCCTAGTGAAACCTACAAAAACCAACTCAATCCATTGTTGTATTAGTCCATTAGGCAAAAAAATGATTTGAAACTATAGAAAGCGGGTAAAAAACTGCTATAAATAGTAACAAAACCAAATTTATTATGTCATTTTGACTTTTTACCCAAATAGTGAAAATTGGACCAAATTACCTCCGATGTTCAACTGGTGATTGTGGGAGCGTCAGGTGATGAAACTAGAGACCGTCTGGACCAGGTAATTCCTCTTCCCCTCATGTTGCTTTCTAGTGGATTACATTTTTAATTTAGGTTTCAAAATTTGAGTTAATTAAGGCATTAATTAGTTATTTTGGTGTACGCATGCTACCACTCATCAGGTCGCGTATACGTGAGGTTATATGCAACTATGCAAAATAAATACTACTTCTAATTATCCTTATACATGAATGTGAATGTTGAAATCTGCATGCAAGTTCGTAAAAAAGGTTTTTGATGAATGCTAACTCAAAAATTGACGTTTCTCTGGTAGGATGGTGCTAGAATGGAGGAAAGGGAACATGAGGAGGTATATGTTTCCATGGAAAGAGATATGGGGGTCCAAATGGCCTTGAAATGATGCAAGTTGTATAAATTTTGGGCACTCAAAGGGATGAGGGCCCAGGTGAGGTTTCTACAGTTTCTCATGGATTACTAGGATCTCGACAGTGAGAGCTTCAACCTCGATGGGAAGCCATTGAGGATTGAAGTCGAGGATATATATTTATTGACTGGGTTATCACACAGGGGTGAGGTGGTGAACCTCAAAGCCTGGGGAGAGGGAATCGGCATGAATATAGAAGATTACATAGATGCTCACTGTGTAGCAGGGACCGAGAAGTTCAGGAGTCAACTCCCCATCCGAGCCATAAACAATCTCAGCCTCAAGATTGTTGTCCTTGTTTTGACCAGGATCATAGGGTCAACTTCATTGCACTAGGCATTGAGGCCGCTCATGATCTATTCTATAGAGTTCTTGAGACCCACGGTGTATGATTGGTGCACCTCACTACTAGCTAACATGAAGAGCTAGTTTACAGGGTGCAAACGAGGTGACAAGAGGAATTTTAGATTTGCCTTTATCGTGTGTATATTTTTATTCGAACGGGTTCTAGGTTTGGGACCTAGAGTCAAGATCATTCCTAGAGGAGCTTTCGATTCAGCCATGACATGGTGGAATGAGGTAATGAGGCTGAAGGGGGGAGGTAGGGTGACCACACCCTACAATGATGATTTATTTTATTGGTGGAGGTGATAGTTCATTGCTCTAGATGACTACATCTATGTAGGGATCAACTTCAGAGGGGACCCTAACATGCCACTGCCACCATGGACCACCTACAGGGACATAGGTATGTCAATTTTTTTAAATATTTCATTTTTTTGTATTTTTGTATAGTAAAACAAAATAAAAATTGGATGATGCTTAAGTACTAACTAGACATTTATGTGACATAGACGTAGGTCTACAACAACCAGACGATATTCCATGACATCGTTGAAGGCACCAGGGAGATGAGGCGGTGGGAGGAGAAGACGAGAGAATCCTTCAAAACGTGTAGGGAAACTTGTCTCGTTTGGCACATAAGATTTTGATGGTTCGGGTAGAGGATTTTTCAGAGGCCATGCAACGATAAGTAGTTGGTGTGCCCAGAGCTTGGGTAAGACTCTTTCAGAGTCTCGCAAATGCCATTGTTTTTTTTTATGACGCACATCCAACGCCACGGGCATAGATGTCAAGGATCTTGTATTATCGGTTGTATATGTGTATTGAGGCTATTGGCCCCAATTTTGTACTATAAACACCATATTTTTTGAAATATATATAAAATAGGGATCTTCAAATTTACTTATATTATAATGTGTACATTGATGAGATGGTTTTCTTTGCTTTAGTTATATGACAAATGGAAATCTAAAATGAAATTAGCATAAGCATTGGATACATAATTAGAACTCCTAGGTATGTGATGATAAGTAATAAAATCAATTTGTCTCTCAAAAATTCATACTTGTAGGAATCCTTGGAGTAAAGTAGGACCATGCACGCTATAACTTTCATTCAATTGACATACTACTAATTGGGAATCTAGCGAACCTCTAAAGAGCGAATACCATGTGAAATAGCGTCACACAAAAGTTCTATAACGATGTTAAATTTGACCACATTATTCATGGATGGCCCTAGGCATACGCCACCTGAAGACACCAGTAGATCCTCGGGTGAGTAAAACACCCAAGCGGTGGAAGCCAAGTTCCATGTATGATGACTGGCTCCATTTTTGAATCCTAAGTAGACCAAAGACTCTGTTGATATATTCCAACCAAGGGAAAACTTGATAAGAAAGTTGAAGACAAAAAGTAAAGGGAAAAGATATATACACTAAATTAGATTAGTATGCAAAGATTTATGTCCAAGTTTGGGGCTCAAGCGTAATATATTTTCAAGTAGAGCCCACTCCTGGGCTCGACCAATATATTCCCTTCATAATATTATAACTCATAAGCTCCTTTTTCTAAGGCATGTCACACAATATAAGGATCGTGCCACATGCGTTTGAACTTGCCTGCCCCCATCAATTCTTTGGCTTGATCATATAAAATGACCTAGTCACCCTCAACATACAACCGAGGATAGATAGACTTATCAAACTAGACCTTGACATGTTTTTTGTTTGCATCGATATCCATAGAGGCATCTCAACGCTGCTCATCAATACTCTCTAGGTGTACAAGGTATGACTCGAGATCGAAAGTGTCATGGAGGAGTACAACTGCCAACTGAAGAGAATAGATTTCACATTCAATAGGTAATATTGACTCCACACCGTTTACTAACTGGAAAGGATAAAATATGATGGTAGTCTTAACCAAGGTTTGGTATGCCCAGAGTGCAGGATATAGCATAATGTGCATGTCAGATTTACTCTAGCTAACAGTTTTTTTCAAAATGGTCTTGAGAGACTTATTGAAGGCCTCTACCTGCCCATTTTCTTGGGGGTAGTAAGGGGAATAATGACCATTCTTAAACCCCATATTGGATGCTGTCTCTTCCATTATTTTGTTGTGAAAGTGACTACCATGATCAATGACAATCTCACTTGGGATGCCGAACCTGGCGATAATTTGATTGAATGCAAAGAAGGCAGAAGTTTTCCCATCTTATTTAACTATAGGCATGGCCTCAACCCACTTAGTAAAGTAGTGGACAACCATGATAATGTATCGATTCCCCCCAACTGAAGTTGGGTTTCAATCCACGAATTCTACCCCCCCTTTGGTGAAGGGACCGACAATAATGACTGGGTGAAGAGGGGATGGATGTGAGCACATTTTACGAGTGAAAACCTAGTAGGGGTGACACTTTTTAACCGCTACAATGCAATCTTTAAAGATAGAAGGCCATAAATAACCATATCATAAAAAAATTTGGGTTGTCGCAAACCCTAATAGATGACCACCGCAAGCCCCACTATGGAAATAGTTTAGAACTGACTCAGATTCTTCATGAGTTAAAAAAAGGTGCAGTATATTGTCTATTCCTTGGTGATACAAAGTTTTGTTGATGATAATATAATTCTTGACTTGGTATCGTACACATCGTAGGTAATCTCGTGAGAGATGTTGAGGGAACTTCAAAGTTTGAAGATGGAGAACGATGTCTCCATACTAGGGGTCGGATGATGAGACAAGGAAAATGTGTTCATCCGCAAACGAATCAACATGGATGGCATCCTCATCTAATCATGGAAATTCCGATATTAACTCCACAAAGACTAGTGATTTCTTGTATTTCGCAAAAGCAAAATCGAGATAAAATTATTGTAAAATGAAAATCCATTTATTATATTGCCCCCTATGATACTCCTGGTAAGGACATATTGAAATGGATTGACATTGAAAACCACAATAGTCTTGCAAAGAAATATATAATGGCATAAATGTCCGACTGCGTGAATGACAACTAAAGCTATCTTTTCAACGTGTGTGTAATTAAGCTCAATACTGACTAAGTTTTGACTAAGATAGTAGATGATGTTCTCATGGAGCTAATCATCCTCCTAAACCAAATCCCTACCAATCATCTCTTCTGAAGCAGCGACATAAAGCAAGTAATCTCTATTGTAGTCAGGAAACTTCAAGAGAGGTGTCGATACCAAGGATTTCTTCAAAGAATCGAAGGACTCCTGGGCTCACTCATCCTAGATAAAAAGGGTGTTCTTATTCAAAAGTGGCATAAAACCCTTAGTGATATTGGCATAGTTTACTATAAACCGACGTAAAAAGTTAGCTTTCCCATGTAAACCTTGAAGTTTCTTAATAGTGTGTGAGGGAGTCAACTGCAGTATTTCCTCAACCTTTAACGGATCTACCATGATCTCAGTCTCAGAAACTAGATATCCCAAAAGACGACCAGACCTAATGCAAAAGATGCACTTATGAGGGTTTAATCGGATTGTATAATGACAACATCTTTCGAAAACTAGCCAAAGGTACTTAGAGTGATCCACTCTCTTATGATATTGAGCAACAAGACCATCAATATAAGCTTGGACTATATTCTTAAGATCATGGAATGTGAAGGTCATAGCATGCTAGAAGGTTGCTCTAGTGCTTTTAAGGCTGAAAGGCATCTTCAGGTATGATAAAGTAAGCTAAGGAAAAATACATACCATATTTTGTTGATCCTCAGGTTTAATTTGAATTTGGTTATATCCTGAAAATATGTCCATGAAAGAAAACACTTTGCTTCCCGCACACTTGTCGATAATCTAATCGATGAAAGGTGTCGGGAAGTTCTCTTTAGGATAGGATTTGTTCAGGTCACAAAATTCCATGCATACATGAATGGTTCCTTGTTTCTTATTCAAAGGAACGTGGTTTGATACCCATTCAGTCAAGGGAACCAGGTACATAAAGCCAACATTAAGTAGTTTCTCTACCTTTTCCTTAATAGCAGGGGCCTTCCGAGGATTGAAAACTCTAAGACGTTGTCGAACATGCTTAGCATCCGGGTAAGTTCTAATATCATGCTAGAAAATACGAGGGTCGATTCCTGGAATATATTCATATGACCATGCAAATACATCTCATAATTCCTTGAAGAGTTCGATGTAGTTCAGGATTTATTCTAGCGAAAAATTCGCACCGATATGTACGTTTTCAATCTTGCCAGGGGTACGAGAGATATCAATCGTGACCATAGGAGAGATACTTGTCATATTTCCTTTAGAATAAATGTCATGCATATCAAGTGGAACTATGGAGTGATCGACTATGTCACTCAAAGTAGATCGAAAGTCATCTTGTTCGATTCTAGAAAGCTCTGGAGAAAATAAGAGCAATGATGCATATCATCCCAAGGTTTGTTAGAACCATTCATGGATTCAATGATGGCTTTATCCAAGGGAAAAGTCTCATTGAGGCAGTCATGCGAAAAATACACCAAAGTGGACCACACAAGCTTAATAACAGGATCCTCCTCATCCATCGGTGAGGTAATAGGATCGGGGTCGACGTAAGAGTCAAGAAAAACCTGATACACAATCTTTGTTTCTGATAGTGGCATGGCCATTCCAACATGCGACTGACCTTCACAAGATGAATTCGAGGAAGGTAGGGTCCAAGGATCGTTAAAATAGGAAGTGCGGAAAGGAAGGGACCTCTCTGATGAAACAAGCCTACTAGACATGGCGTAAATGTGGTCAATCGACGCAATGAAGTTGAAGGTACCAAAAAGGGATGAATACATTATGAAACCGATATTCTCAGTTGTCGACTGAGAATTTTTTACCATAGGGATCGACAGTCCAATAGATGCATTGGGGCTAGAATATGCAAAGGATAACTAGTCTATCGTCACAATCTTCCCATCGTGTGGAAAAAAAAAGTATGGAAGATGGACGATATGACAACAGTCTTAGCATAAGTCTAATTGAATCCTAGTAACAAGTTATAATAGAGGGGCGCATCAACCACCTAGACATCCACCTCTAGCATCTTCCCACCTAACTGGACTATAAAGGTAGTAAGAATACCGTGAGTGTGGAAGGAATGACCGTCAAAAGAAGTCAACATGGTCAGAATTTGAGAGAGAGTCAGAGAGCCGAGATCTTTCCAATAGATTAGGGACATCACACACGTAGAAACACCTTCATCAACAACCATACGTTTGATGGTATACTTTGAGTATCCCACATGGATTTGGAATGCCACATGGTGAGGCAAGAAAGGCTTCACATATGTGATGTAAAACTTGATAAATTTCAAGCCACTGGGGTCTAGAGCTCCTAATGCAGATATTAAGGCATTCCTATATGAAGGACACACTCGGAGTACCTCTAGAGCCAACATCACAGAAGGGGCTTGATCTAGATCCTCAACAATAGAGTAATTCTGGGTGGCACTATCATTTGGATTGTGGGTAGAGCGCTTGATTACTCCTTTTAGAATACAAGGCAGTGGCTCTTGTTTCTCGATCTTTCAGTGCATCTCCAAAGGAGTAGGAAGATATTCTAGACCAGGAATAGTCTATGAGGAACTGCAATCATGAGACCAGGTTGTTGGTTACCATTTGGGTCAGTCGGTGATTGCACATAACGTACATCCATTGACTGAGTGGGATTGGAAGACACAGCCAAAGTTGGCCCACATGGATATTGGTTTAGAGACAACTCTTTCAAATGGCTTGTCACCAAGTCTGTGGATTTCACATTGGTGGAGCCTACAATGTCATCGGCATGAAGTCCGAAATTTTTACTAGGGTCATAGGTTGACCTCGGTGCATCTGAAATAATGTGCTATAACATCCCAGACTGAGCGTTTAACTATTGGGCTTTGATGATTGTTTCTTCCTCAGATGTGACCCTGGATGTAGCAACATCCTTTGAGATAGGAGGCTGCAAAGACTTAACGAACCACTCTAAAAGAAATTTCCAGGGTATGTAGGTATTAATCAACCTCTTTTGTCTACACCACTCCTATATGTGATCCAAGATATGAGTGGTTGGGTCCTGGCGTAAAGTTGATAGAATTTCAAGGCCAACATCGTAACAAAATGACAATTCAAAGTGGTTAAGAAAGACTAGCACCATCTGACTAAAGGTCCCATATGCCCCCCTAGGTAGCTCAATATACCATTTTTCTTCAACCTCAATGAGGGTGCATTTAAATAATCTTAACCAAATGAAATCGTCATTAAGGTAATTTGAAGAGAACCATAGGTGAAAGGTGGTAACGTGATCACCTAGATGCTCAACATTCTTACCTTATAATTTTGGAATATCCGAAGGAATATTGGTGGGGAAGGAGGGCCATGTAGGATCATCACACATAGGGTCATCCATTAACTTAGAGAAGTATCACATATTAAGTGTGGCAAAAAAAGGGAGACGGGGTTGCAACATTTGGCCCCAATATCCCTGGAAATATTGTGTTTGGGGAACTGCAACCCATCTAGAGTTCTGGTAAGAACCATGGACCTGTCTTAGATTATAAGACCCTCCTCTAGGATGATTCATTAGAGGTTGGTTGGGAATATTTCTAGTAGGATTGTTCTAATGGGGGTTATAAAAATTATCCCTAGTCAGAGTGGCTCCGGGTTGGGGGTTTCCCAAGGTGTGAAACCGACCCCCTCCAGGTGTGAATCTAGAGGATAGAGGTGGATTCATCATGCCAAACGTGTTGTTCAAAATTGACACTGAGTAGGTGAGGGTATAGGAAAAAACTTTAGCAGAAGCTTGTCTGCCATGTTGCTTTCTCTACCCAAAAGCAAGAGGATTAGACCCAAGTTTAAAATAAGGAATGTCTCCCATAGTAGGAGTCATTTGAGGGATTTGAGAACCACCAAATGAAAATGGAGTATAAGGAGGGGATGTGCCCCCAAGTCCAATTCTAGCATTAGGGCCAGCAGTTGGGATGGAGTTTGAATGGAATGAACATTATATCTCAGTGAGTGACCAAGAGACCCAAATGGGTTCGTGGCAATAGGTTGAATATTCACTATAGGATGAGAAGAAGTGATAATAGGTGCCTCCGACACTACAACCATTATGGTTGTAGGAGTTGAAGGGGTGCCATTAACTATAGTAGGTGTGGGAGTCGAAGGGATCCTAGTATTTTGATGACTCAGTTCAATACTCATCCTTGTAGAATCACAAGTCTAAAAAGTGGAGGTGTGTGTACCACGTCTAATAAATATACGCCTTTTAGAAGGAAAAGACTCAAAATCTAGTGGTAACTATAACAAGCGGCGAGACCAGTGGGGAGGTTGGTATGACTCCATGATAAATTAAGAATCAAGATATAAAAATAAATCCTAAGGATAAATGGTAATCAAAGAGCACACCAAAAATAATCAAATGGCCAATATGCACACAAATGGGGTAAAGTGTCTGAAAGGGACCTCCCTCTCTAAAGTAGGTATGCCTCGCCCAAGAGGGGTCTGAGACTCCTTGCTAAATATAGAATGTAAAAGAATCTGTTATAAGGGCCCTCATGGGCTTGAAAACCATTTTTTCATATCCCCCTGGAGAGGTAATCTTCCATAAAGGATGTGTGTTGTTCGACCCTTATCTGACCCAGGGTACCTGCATAATAACCCATGCAAGTAACCTATGTGGCTCCTAAGTTAAGAAACTAATCAACCACCGTATAACTAATGCACAGACGAGCAGTCGTAAGTCGGGTCCATTGTATGGGAAGGGTAGAAAAGATTGAAACCTTGAAAGCACCGCCTCTCATGGAGGTAAGGGACTAACAAGATCCCCAGATACAAATAGATCCCCAGAAATATCTTTGATGTTAAGAAGGTGTCGGCATGATATCTCTTCAACCAACCTCGTGTGATCTTGTGATTAACTCCGGTGTGAGCGAAGCCTCCTGATATTACCGATTATACAATGGATTTATCCATCCTTTAATCATACACATACGTTGATTTAATATCCTTGGAGAAGTTTACTCACAAAATCCTATTCCAAGGCGCTAAATCCTAAGCTAGTTTGTGCACCCTAGAAAATAAAATCATTACTAATCAATTTTAAATTATAGTGTTAATTTTAATGGCCATGCTTACTCAAAAGGTATGGTGGTGAAACTAGTGATGTTATTAATCAGCAAGTAAAGTAAATATGAATACAATGCAAAGTCCTAACTTCAATTTTCAATGAATGATATGCTTCTTAAAACAATGCAATTTTCAATTTCAACTACTGCAATTCTGAATAAAAATGCAATCTTTCTTTACATGCACTAAGATAAATGACAAAGACTCAAAAAATCAAAATGTCAATCAATGTAAAATGCCTAATATTTTTGTATTTTCAATATAAGAAAAATGAAAATGCATGGACTGAACAACAACTTGATATATAAATACTCTATTGTGTATAGAAAGATACAACTCAAGTAGGATATCAAGGAGCAAAATACCCAACCCAATGTACAAGGACAATCAAAATGAAAATATGACAATAAAGGCTCTGCCAAAAAATTCAACCGAAGACAGGTTTCCTGTCACCCTACAAACACTTAACGGTCACTACAAAGACCCAAGAAGAATCAACAATCATTAAAACCTACCCAAAAACCACCAAACACAACAAACAAACAAAAGAGGTTGATGTACACGAATGTTCAAGAGAAAAGTGCATATGTATGCAACTTGTAGAAGGACAACACATGTATATACGTGACTGTCAAGCAAAAACCTGCGTATATGTGCCATAGTCACAACTGGGCAAAGGAGACGAATGAAAGACTTAGACCCAGAGTAAACAGAGGTTGTTAAGCAATCATACAACAAGAAACACATTATAAATGAGAGAAATCTAACGAGAAAAACACTCCAAACCCCAAGAAAGGAGATTCAATCCCCAGTATGGTCGCCAATTTTGTTATGAGGAAAATCTCTCTATGGCTAGGGGAAAACCACAAAAGATGGAAATGATTGCAGAAATCAACTCTATTCTCAAGTATGCTATATAAAAAAATATGTTAGCAAGAAAATATAAAATGCCTACCTTGTCCAGACGTTTGATGAATTCCACCGTTGAGCACTTGAACCAAAGAAATATACCTGCAGCTAGTCCTCAACAACGAAGCAAACTAATCATATGATGATAATATATGATGCTAGCACATTTAATATCATAATCCATTAACATACATAACAAATATGCCTATGGAATGATAGTTAAAATATTTGCAAGATATCAATTGGATGAGAAAAGAGTATTTCTGTTAATATATGATCAACAAAAGTGAATAAGTTATAGACTTCCATGTCAGCATGGTTCAAAACCGAGAAACTAAGTTCCTTCCATTTGAACCTCCACCACTTCAATCCTCCACCAAAGGCAAGCTCGTGTAAGAGAGACAATGGATTTCTCACTCAATAAGGGAAGATCTTGGGGGCTGAACATTGTGTAAAGACTTAAAGGATAAAGGGATGGTGACTCCATATGAAGTGAATAATTCCTCCAGAGTAACTTTTCTCTCAAAGTTTAATTCTTTCTCTCCTTTTCCATAGCTTGGAATTGGCCCATTTACATCCTTCAAATGGAAATGAAGGGTTGAGTCAGAATGTTTCTAGTATATGGAAGGCCAAGGATCATTGATCTCTTGTTGTGACATGGAAACCTGACACCATTTTTCATTTTTTGGCACATTTCCCAATGTACACGGGTTTTAGTGGTGCAACTTGCATTTATGCATGTTGTATAGTAGGCAAGGTGAGTATATGTGGAAAAAATGTATTTTTAGCTCTCGGATTTGTGAAAAGGGATGAAAATTATGCACAGGGAAACGAAAAAAGGCCCTCTATGTAAGATTGCATAGGCTGAGGAAAATATTGCTATAAAAAATTTATGAAATGAGGATAGAACAAGAGAACCTGGTCACAAAGGAAACATTGTTCAAAGAATCCAATAAGACAAAGAAGAAAAAAAGAAAAAAAAAATTCAAAAAGGAGATAAGAGAGGGAACAAAAGAAATTATTCAAGAAAAATTTTCTACTCAAAGGAAGAAAACTCCTCATCAGATGAGGATGATGATAGTGACAACGATTCATAAAGAGTAATGTTCATGGAAGTAGATGATGATTAAGAATATTTTCAATAAGAAGGAGAAGTTGATCTCATAGCATAACTAATAAGTGCCTTAGAAGAACTGAGAAAAGAAAGAAAGGAAAGAAATTCACATAAGTCATAGTAAAAAAAAAAGAACAAAGCTCACAATTCCAACTCTTAGGAAGTCAAGAAGATAATCACAAAGTTAAAAATCCAAGTAGAAGAAAACATAAGGATTAAAGAAACTCTCAGAAGTCAGTTAAAATAAAAAGAGAAGATAATTGAAATATGGAAGAAGAAATAG
>ML839298.1:0-23412 GCA_009831015.1 Picea engelmannii | reverse complement strand
GCAGAACAGGAGGGGGGGTCCGGAACGCTATATGAACCGTTGATTTTAGCGCCTTGATCTGGGTCGTTGAAAGGTGAGTGAGACATAGGTAGGGGGCGAAAAATGTCACATGTAGGTAAAACTTAGGATAGGGACATTCACATGGGTTTTCATATGATTTTCCTCACATACACCACCAAGGGCGCATCAATTCAAGTGCACTTAGGCATTGGAGTCATAGGGAAACATCTTTATTGATCTGGCTTTATTTTGGCAAGGCAGGCAAAGCAATTGATCTGCATCCTAACCTACTGTCACGAGGCAATTAACCCAGATTAAACAGTTGGGTTAAGATTTTATTCTTTCTAGGGGCTATCTGATTAGGATTAAATGGTCTGGTCAGATGTATTCACTAATTCTAACCTAGGGGCTATCTCATCAGGATTAGATGGTCTGATCAGATGCATTCACTAATTCTAACCAAGGGACTATCTGATCAGGATTAGATGGTCTGATCAGATGCATTCACTAATTCTAACCAAGGGACTATATGATCAGGATTAGATGGTCTGGTCAGATGCATTCACTAACCTATCAACATCGAAAATTCAAAAGAACTTGGTCATGCTTGAAAGGTATGACCAAGTTGCTATTATTGCATGGGTCCCTTTTCAATCCTTTTTAGCCCTCTTTTCTTTTCATTTTCTTTTCTTTCTTTTTTCTTTTCTTTCTTTTTTCTTTTCTTTATTTTCCTTTTCACAAATTATTTGAAGAATGCAATATCATTTGTCAACCAAATCACCAGATACAGATAATATCCAAGTCATCAGATGATTCCCATAAATTATAGGGTGATAACAGGTGGCTCCACATGGGGATGGCACTTGCCCTGTTTAAGTGCCAAGAATCCAGTTTTTCCTGTCATCCTGAAACAATCCGTCTGGTAATCTTCATCAGTCTGATTCTAAGGAAGGTATTGAAGAAAAATGATCAGCAGCTTAGGGCCTTCTCTTCGGGCTTCAACAACCTGACCACAGTCCTCCATTCGAAAAATGAAAGTTAAAATGGTATGTACAAAGGAGAGTGTTTTCTTCAAAACTTTTACTTGGGGGGGGGAAATAATTATTCAACATTCTGCCATTCACAGGTGCTCCTGGCAGGTTTGAACCATCTGCATTGTTCAACAAAAAGGCGTTGTTTCCTCTGAAAGCTTGGATCATGTAAGGCCCTGTCCATAGATGATCAAATTTCCCATGCTTCCCTTTGTCTTCGTTCCTGGCATCCCATCTTAACACCAGGTCTCCCAACTCGAAATCGTCTTCTTTGGTTCGTTTGTCAAAGATCTTCTTAATGTTCTCTTGGATGACCTGTGTTTTGTTGAAAACATCCTCTCTCATTTGATGCAAATGAATCATTTGATTGATTCGTCTTTGGGATTCATTTGGTTCAGCGTGTATCTCTTGAAGTAACTTCATGACAGGGACTCCTAACGAAGTTGGAAAAACAGCCTCAGTACCATATACCAGTTGGTATGGGGACATACCAATGGAACTTTTGGTAGTCAGTCTATCTGCCCATAAAGCAAATACCAGTTTGTCATGCCATGATTTTTTATTTTCCTGCAACGTTTTCTTGATAATATTTACCAAAGTCTTGTTTGAGGATTCTGCCAACCCATTCCCTTGAGGGTAGTAGGTTGTGGAATGTCCCAAGATAATGTGGTAACGACTGCATAAATCAATAAGATTCTTCGATTGAAAGGAAGCTGCATTGTCAGTAATGATCTTCCTAGGACAACCAAAATGGGATAAAATATTATTTCCAAGAAATTTAATAATAACAACATCAGTGGCTTGCCTGCTTGGTACAGCTTAGATCCATTTGGTGAAGTAGTCAGTGGCGGTGAGAATCCACCTATGTTGGCCCGAGGATGTAGGGTATATCTCCCCGATGAAATCGAGTCCCCATTGTTGGAACAGAGCCTCAACTGAAATCGGTTTGAGAGGTAGAGGAAGGAGCTTCCTCTTACCCTCAAAAAGCTGACACTGGTGACATGCTGTTACTTTTTGATGCACATCTGCAAACAGGGTGGGCCAGTAAAAACCATCTCTAAGTATTTTGTTGGCGGTAGCCTTCCAGTTCATATGGCCACCACATTCACCTGCATGGAAATCCTGCAACACTTTGTCATCTTCATCTTTGAGAAAGCAATTTAAAAGAATACCTGTAGGGTCTTTCCAATACAAATTTCCTTCTAGAATACAGAATTTCAAAGCTTTCAACTTTAAAAATCTGGCTTTAGTTTTAGTTCAACCAGGGGGAGCTTGTAGATTTTGTAAGACAAAAACAAGGTCTGCATACCAAGGAGAATTTAGAAAAGCCTCTTTAACGTGTGGAGTCGCCATCTCACCCTGTTCATCTGCCACGTCTAGAAAATTAATGTCAAGAGATTGAAAGTTAGATTCAGCCATCAGTTTGGCTAGACCTTGGCCTTTGATCAATTTCATGGGCTTAATTTCTATGTCGTATTCTAGAATAACTGCAATCCACTTTCCCCTTCTCCCATCAGGGTTGTCTTGTGTCAAGATATCTTTCACTACCGCGTTTGGAACATATGCTATGACGTGCGAATGAAGAATATAGACCCTGAAATCCTTTATAGCCTTCACCAAAGCGAAAGCTTGTTTCTCCATGATATTGTAGTTTAGTGCAACATCTCTCATGGATTTGCTGAAGAAAGCTATGGTTTGTTCATACCCTTCACTATTCTTCTGCAGTAGTACAACTGCTATTGTATGTTCAGAGGCGAAAGAAAAAAGATAGAAATGTTTTGTGAAATCGGGACTGATCAGAACTGGAGCCTCTGTGAGGGATCGTTTGACCTGTTCGAAGGATCGTCGGGATTCAGGATCCCATTTTACCTTAGCATCCTTTTTAAGCATGTCCGTAATGTTTCGTAGGAGCTTAGCCAGATTAGGAATGAATCTTCGAAGAAAGTTAATTTTCCCTATGAATGACTGTAGTTCTTTAAGGTTTTTGGGGTGTTCTATCTTTAGAATGGCCTCTATCCTGCTGGAGTCAATCCTGATTCCTTCTTTAGAGATGATATGTCCCAACAATTTACCCTCTTCTAACCCAAAAAGACACTTCTTGGGATTCAATGAAATCCCGAACCTCCTACACTTTTCGAAAACTCATCTGAGGTGCCGCAAATGTTCATCGTCAGATTGGGAAAAAACAGTCACATCATCTAAATAAACGACAATGAACTTACCTGTCTCTTCAACGAAGGTGATGTCCATCGCCCTCTGGAATGTTGCTCTTGCGTTCATCAGACCAAAGGGAATCTTGACATACATGAAAGTTCCCCATGGGGTGGTGAAAGCGGTCTTTTCCTTATCGTCTGGGTGGACTAAAACCTGGTTGTATCCTGAGAAGCCATCTAGCAGGGAAATTCGTCTGGACCCCACCACACTTTGCGGGAGGTGATCCATTTTAGGCAAAGGGTAATTATCCTTCAGGGATGCTTTGTTCAGATTTCTGAAGTCTATGCAGAGTCTGATTTCACCGGTTTTCTTGTGTGTAGTGACTAAGTTGGAAACCCACTTAGAGAAATGGAGTGGGACTATGATCTTGGCATCATACATTTTCTTGATTTCCTTTTCTATCAAAGAGAGCAACTTGGGATTTATCCTCCGAAGTTTCTGCCTAAATGGTTTCTGATCTTCCTTTATGGGAATCCTGTGCTGTATAATGTTGGTGTCGTAGGCTTTCAAATCTTCATAGCCCCAGGCAAAAACATCTGAATATTCTTTGAACAATGCAATGTACTTAATCTTTTGTTCTGCGGGTAAAGATTTTGACAGTTTTACCATCCTAGGCTTTTCGTTTGTTCCTATATTGCATTCTTCTACATCCCGCCCATGAGCTTCTATTTTTGGTTTCTTAGCTACATCATCGTTATCAAACAGATCTTCTAAAGGGACGAGACCTCTAGGTAAAACATTGCTTTTCAGTTGTAAAACATCGGTATCCACTTCGTCACCTCCTGACTCTCCTGAATCTACTGTGTCTTCTATATCTACTGTATTTACACTATTTATTTCAAATTCAGAGTTATTTACATTCTTGTTTTCATTTTCTAAATCTATGTTTGTACAGTAAAAATCATTTTTGCATTGCAAAAAATCTTCTATCTGATCGTCATTTCCAAACACTTTCCAGTACCTGATATTATCGGGCACCGCGGGTCTGCATCTCACTTCAACCATATATGGGCGAGTTTGGCGGAAAGGAATCTTGTAGGACGTGGCTGACGTGGCTAACCCGTCGGCCAGAATATTCTGTCCTCTCGGCATTACCTGCAAGTCCACCTCTGTAAAACATTTCAACGCATCCAGAATGGCATTTCTGTAGGCCCTAAGGCATGGATGTTTAGCAGCATATTCACCTTTAACTTGTTTAATAACTAATTCATAATCACCCCTTATCATTATTTGCTTGGTGCCAACTTTTTTCAACAACTTCAGATCGAGCATCAAAGCTTCATACTCGGCAACGTTGTTAGTGCAGTGGAAATTTAACTTGTAGGAATGATTTTCTGAATACCTTTTTCGATGATTATGCAACCAGACACCGGCTCCTGCTCCTTCTTTACTCACAACTCCATCGAAATCCATGCTCCAGAAATCAACAGGGAAATTTTCAGTGATTTCATCTTCCATCTTTGTTGTCTCATTGCTCTGCGGACTTTCATCTTGACTTTCTACACCTTCTATCAACTTAGTATCTGGTTCTTCAGTACCACCATCATTGTACAAAATGAATGAATCTAAATCTAAATGGGCAGAGTAAAGGGGGTAATTATGAGGTTTCTCTTGACTACTGACCATATACTTCATCAGTGTTTGTCTGTATAACCTCCTCTGTTGTCCAAAAACTGGGACTATGGCATAGGACATATCCAGTTGCAAAGTTCCTTTGAGCTTAGCTCACCAAGACCAAGACAGTAGCATACCATACTTTGATGGGATGTCTACCACCACCACATCCATTACCATGCTTTTTGAAGGGATCTGAACCAGGGTGATGCATAGATCCTTGATCAGACCAATGCATTTGACTTTGCTAGAGTCAAACGAGTGTAAGTCTTTGTAAGGCCTGGTGACCTCCAATCCCAGTTTTTCCATTACTGCTTTAGGAATTAAATTATGTGAGGCACCTGAATCTAACATGGCGTTATGTAATATTAAATCATGTATGTTTAAACTGATGTAAAAGGGAGCTACATCACCGGTATCATCTCGACCATTTACTTCAGGTCCGAAAAGGAGCTCCGGGTGATCGTCAGCAAGATTCACCATGTCTGAATGAGTCACTGATCCAATAGACAGGGCTCTGGTGCCTATGTCAGGTTCAACGACTAATGCTTTTAGTACCTGTGACCGATAACCGCCTCGCTTCACCAATTCTGTAAGTGGGATAGGGATTTTAATTTTGGCCAATTCCGCTTCTAGGCTAAAAGGCGTGGAAGTCCAGGTCTGACTCGCCAACTCTGGTTGGTTCACCTTATTCTTTCGCTCAGAAGGACTGGGAGGATCGTCAGATTGAACCTCGGGTTGTGCTGATATTTTCAATATAGTGACGTTTTTCTTCAACGGGGGGTCATCTCTATTCTTCAGAGAAGCTTTATCAGGAGTATTTTCAGTAGAAGGCTCAGGGGCTTTCTTGGATTTGACTGTCTTTTGTGTTTCGGTCATCTTTTCAGAAGAGACCCCTTCTGTCTTTCTGCTGCGCAGATTATACCACCTGCGTCCCTCCAGAATAGCATTCTCGAGGAACTGTTGTGCGTCATCTTCGGCTTCCTCGCTTATCTTTGTTTGATTTAGCAGGAAGAGTTCCTGCTCTTCTTGAGTGAGAAAAATGGTCTCATTATCATGGATACCCATGAAGTTAATGTGAGTGTCCTCCAATTCTTCACTTATTTCCCCCCCATCATCAGCATAGTTTTCTTGTAGAGGAGGTCTAATCGGTGGATCTGGACCTCTCTGTTCTCTTTGATCCCTGAGATCTCGCTGATCTCTCTGGTCCCTGGGATCCCTTTGCCTGATTAGAGGAGGGTTTCTTCTGAAATTGGGGTTCCAAATCTGAGGAGCAGGTGTGTCGTCTCTCGGATGATTTCTGTCTGAAATACCCGTTCTTTCTATCAGTAATGCTAATGATCTGACTACAGTATCCATTTTGGAATCGTTGTTAGATGTGGAAGGTTCTTCCTTGATCGTGACTCTCCTCTCATTTCTCTGACGTGCTCGTCTTGCCAACAGATTGGCTTCTACACTAATAGTGCTCTTCTGCATGTCTTCAAGGGTGGCAGCATCTCTTTCTCTTAATTGATAAGACATGTCAGCATCAAACCCATCAGGGAATTTAATTAATGCCAAACCCGGGGGAGGTTTGATTTCCGCTGGGATAGCATTATACAGGTTATTGAAACGGGTGCAATAGTCTTGGACCGATTCAATTTGATTTCTTTTAATATTCTCGTATTCTGACAGTATTTGGAGAGGGTTTTTCTTTACCTCCCATCTATCAAGAAAACTTCTTTGGAACGCGACAAGGTTAGGGATTGAGGCGACGGGTAAGGCTTTGAACCATTTCTTGGCTTCCCCCGTCAGACTCTGAGCGAACAGTCTCATTTGAACGTCGACTTCGTCAACTTCTTGTAGATCCAAGTAGTCGTTCATTTTATCTACATGTTGTTGTGCGCTTAATGTTCCTTTGGCATCAAACTGTGGCAGTCTAGTCTGGTAATCTTGGGGCATGGCATGCAGAGGTGTAGTCAACACCAAAGGGGCATATCGAGCTGCCATGACGGGTGGAGGCGGCGGAACGACGACCGGGGTGGTAGGAGACGTAGCGACAGAAGATGTGGGTGAGGAAGGACTGGGTGGAGCTGAGGTATTGATTCGTAGCTTAGTAGTAGGAGACAAAACTTCAGGGGTTTGGGGTTGCACCACGGTTGGGTCAAAGATGAGTTTAGACGCAAAGGTCTCAGACCGTGTTCTACTAAGGTTACGTGGCGCAATAAGACCAAGATCAGGGTTTTGAAAAATATCCCGTCCTTCGGAAAAGGAAGGAGACTTGTGAAGGGGAGTGTAACTCACTGAACTTGTAGCAAAGGTATTTCGCCTTAACAATTGCTCGGGATTATCTATCGCGGGAGAGGGTTCCGGGTCTGGATGAGATCGAGTGTGAAATTTCTTGGGAGCCAGAACTCTTTTTGGTTTTTATATATATTTTAATTTTTATTCGATTTTATGATAAAAAGACACTATGGAAGATTTATGCGTTGACGTCGTCAAACTTCCAATTGTTCTTGAGCCGTTATGTCTCGTTCAATGGCTTCCCACGAACGTTCGAGCTCTTCCCGGTTATTGGCGGTTTTGAGGATTAGGTCAAAAAGGTTTGACGCAATATGAGTTTGACTCGCTAGCCCGGACTCAATATTGGGTTGTACTACTGCAGGGACAGTCATAGAGGGGCAAGAGGTCCTAAGAACAATACTGGGAAAAATATATACAGAGTTAACCAACCACTTTTAAAGCTAGGATCTAGCCCTTCCAGCTTCAGAGAGGGATCTCTCTATAAGATTTAACTTTGTTTGAAAGATATTAGGCTAGGTAAAGGCACGAGTTTTGTTTTCTTGTAAAAGGTTTTTTAAAGTTGGTTGAGACAAATTACACATCCATTGGGCTATGGGGTCTGTACTTAATAAAATTCGAGATGCAACCAGAAACGCAGAAGAAAATTTTCACAAGGCGAGATAACAAGTTTCACTGGATCTTTAATAATTTAAGTGATGGACAGAAGAAACATAAGGAAAATAACTTCAATTAACAAGCACTTAAGAATCTCTTAACTGAAGATATTTTAGAAGATGAACATTTAAATCTATAGAATCGGAAACAAGGTATCAAGGATAAATCTTGCAGCATAACGCTATTCGTATAGATTAGTTATAGAAAAACAAGATGATCACATAGCAAGGAAACATTTAACTAAGAAAATCACATCACCAACGAAACATGCGCAAGAATCCTATAATATGTCTCTTCTGTAATCACAGCTCGATAACAAGTGGGTATGCAAATCAACAACAGTCAATACATTGGAAAATGAAGTATTTATAAGACAAAATACATACGATCCTGTCATAACTGACTAGGACGTGTTCATCCTATTTTTAGAAAACTAACTTAACTAGTCAAAAACTGTTTGGTGATTCATCACAACTGTTTGTTGAACTTCTGGGTAGGCCGTTGGCGAGGTGCCCCCACAACCTCTTCTGACTGGACAGGTGACTGGACCGTGACAGCTCATCTGCTAATCTAGCAGATCGCACAATTCTTCCCATCGGATATGACCTGGCACTGTCACTTTGAGAAACCTCCTGTACACTCCATCCATGTCTGTGTACTTAGCGAATGTAGGATTGATGATGAAAATGTGCTTAATTTCGTGATGGATCTCAATATCCAACTGCAGTGCCTCCATGAAAGCTTTACCTGTGATGCTCCCTTGTATCCCCGCGAACTTTGAGTTGTCATTAGATATTTCTGTCATCATTTTCTTGTAGTCTGGGAGCATCATCAGTTTATCGTTGATGACTTTCATACCAGGCAAGCCTTTCCTCTGCAGAGCATCTATCTTGTGGAAAAACCTTTGCACTCCTTGATCCATAACTTGGATTTTCTCCTCAAGCTGAAGCATGAGGCCTCTCTTGGTCAAAACTCGTTTTACTTCCAAGATAGTTTCAGTCCTGTATTTGATCTTCAATTCTTCTAGTTCCTCCCTGGTCTTTGAATTAAGGAACCTTATGAGTTCATTGGCTTGTGCAGGCATGTCTCCCAGCTCCGTTCTGATTTTTTCCACTGCCTGTTTGCTTCTCTCAAGCAATTCATTTTGTTCAAACATAATTTGAACCATCGGCCAGATTTCGTTAATGGACTTGGAGATATCATTCCATATCACTTCTTTTGCCTCAGCGAGAGTCTTCCCTGCCACGGTCTGCTTTTGGAGCTGTTGTAGCTCCTTCCGGGTTTTCTCGTTCACCTGTTTCTCTTTGGCTAGACTTGTCTGGAAAGAATTCTTCAGCTCTTGGAGATTTTCCATTTCTTTCTTGAGTCTACTAATTTCAGATTCCTGCAAATTCATTCTCTCCATAGACTTAGCCACATCTATGGTGCCTTCAGGTACCTACACTGTGGTTGCGGATGGAACTGTTGTCACTATCGCTGTGCTTAATCCTGTGATGGGGACGACACTTAAGGGGATGGCCTCCACTGTCTTCGTCTGCTCCCTCTCCTTTAACAACTTTTCCATCTCGGCCTCCATCTCCCTCAGCTGAGCATTCTGTTCCATGAGTAATCTCATCATTTCATCTTTTTCTCCTTCTCTTTCGGCTATCTCTTTTGTTTGTGGGTCCTCTATTGGAGGGAGCTTCAGCGGCTTCCTCAGGGAAGCGATGTCAGCATTCTTCTTTTTTATCATTTCCTCGGCGGCCTTGATGTTAGTCGTAGCCGATTTTAAGGACCAATTCCTCCAATGTCTTGATCTTGTTGTCCTTTGCAAAAGAGGATATTTTCTCCATCTTCAATTGGGTCTGGGCATTGCTCAACGTTGTTCGATATCTTGAAGCAGAAGTAGTAGCATGGGCCAGAGTGTGGAAAACCATCTCCCCCGTTTTCTTGTGCAGATCCATCTGATCTGCTGGGTGCACGTCCTTGGCTTGGAACTCGACTGTGACCCTTTTGTAATCGGATATAACTTTAGGATCCGACACTTGTGCATGGAGGTAGGCCATATGCATCCTCCCTTTCTCTGTATCGAATGCCGAAAGGAGCCTGTGTTGATCTGTGGCTGACTGCTTCTGAAATTGGGCATAGGCGCTGCTAGTCAGGGTCTGGTTCCTCTTCTTGATTAAGTCGTATTTTTCAAAAATGCCCAGTTTGGGCCCGGTCTTGCTTGGTGGAGTGTCTAAGGGAGAGTCTGTGGTTTTCAATGTTTTTGCTATCTCCTTGTGTTGACTCAAACCGAAAGGTAGACTTATGGTCTTGACCCCTAGGGAGGCCGCTGTGGTGGTTGTGATCTCTTGCTCCACTGCCGTGCCCACCGTTGGAACAGTCCTTGGCTTTTTGGCATGCATCTTAAATTCCTCCGAAGACACTTATGTTACCGGAGAAGATGATTCTTGCCGAGGCCTCTTTTCCTTGGGATTCTGAGGTGTGACAGTGGGGGGCGCGCTTGATGAGGCTATCTACTTTTCCACCCCGACAGTTGGTCCAGCGTCCACCAACGTATCAGGCTCCCATTCTGTTTGATTAGAAAACCTTTCGATTTCGAGTCTGGGCTCATGTGCATAGGGACCATTTTTATTTCTGACTCTCATCTCTGAAATGATCCTGCAAGGATCATAATGCCAGGTGAAACTTGTGGGGAATTTCATTTCCCTCAACAGCCTATCTGCTTCGTCACCTACGCCTCTGTTGTTGCATATGAATGAACCTATCTTCCCTTCAATCCGCAATTGTTGCTTCTTTTTGAGGGAAACAATCATAATTCATAATTTGCCTAATATATTCCAGTGAGAAAACTCTTACCGACATATATCTAGGAAGCTTGTATGGTGCCAACTCGCACCCGTAGACTCGGATCTCGGAGTGATTTTGGTACAAGTACCAGTATCCTGCCTTTGCATTTTCTGAGAGGTGCAGGACCCTTCGAACTTCGTCATTTACTCGTGGCTCAGGCACGCTAGTCAGCATACTTACCACAAGGTGGTAAAACTGATCAATGAAGGCGACGAAGTCGTATTCAGTAGAATTGTGCTTTAGAAGAGACGTCCACGCTGTGACAGGCTGTGGCTTCCCGTCGACGTCCATCTTCTGCATCGAAAAATTGAATCTGTCTACTTGGAAGAAGATGAACATGTAAGCTAGGATGGACGAGTACCTAAACATGCCTTCAGTGGAGAAATTGACCAGTTGGTCATGGATATTCTGGGCCAGGAATGTGCTGTAATCGAACTGGGTGGTTGGTTGTTCATCATTTGAGAATATAGAGAGAAAACCAAGGATGGGTTCGTCTACCCACTGATCAAAATAGTACCCGAGCAGGGCGCATGGTGAGGAAATAATCTGATTTCCTTTGGTGGAAAACAAAGAAGATGGATAAGGAGGATTTGTGGTCGGGAGTGGAGCGGAAGTGTGGAGGAAAAGCTCTACGATCTGGGCTCTCTGCGGGAAGGTCATTTTTTGGTAGAGCTCAGTGAGGATCTCTAGGTTGAATGGGGATGCAGAATCCGGGTGGGTTATTTGCATCATTTGGTCGATATCCTCTGGGGTAATGAAGAAAAGGATGTCCCCAGAGGAAGAGACAATGGCTTTTTGTTTGGGGACGTAGTGAGCTTGGCATTTGAGCGCAAACTCCAGGAAATGACGAATCTGTGGGAACATATAGAGGGGCAGATTGGACTCCCAGAGCCCAATCTCGTCACTCTGATCTAGGAAAATTTCCTGGAGCCATGATTGTAGGTCTGAGAAATCAAAACTGCATATGGTGTCCGCTATCAACCGATCCTTGTCAACCATAGGGACTTTATCCAGGTCGACCGGAGGCGGAATGAACGGATTTTCTTCCTCTTCAGCTGGCTTCGTTTTAGACACCATCTCCGTAACTGTACCTGCAACAAAACACGTTAGTGGGGTCTACAAGGAGTGGAGGAAAACGATGGGGAAGCAGTGGTAAGATGATAGATATGTTCTCTAGTGCGGCGGATGGTTCTGGCGCAAGGGATGAATAACGAGTGAGAATTGTTGCAACGATATGTTTATTCAAAACTGGGTCGGTAGGACGCGGGAAAACGGTCAGCAAGACAACGGGCATGTAATCCAGTAATTAATGGACAATGGGCCACTTGGGGTGACATGGCAGGTGATGGTGACCAAAGTATACGGACGACTGACGTGGAGGTTTGTGATTGGAGATAAAGTCGCCAAAGAGGGTTGTTCATGAGTGAAGGGTGTTATGGCGCTGACGCCGTGGACTGACAGTAGTAAAGGGATGGGACTCAGACCCGGACGCGAGTGGGACAAGTGGGTTCGATGGAGGGTGATGTCCATGAGTGACGGGCCGTCAGGCAGCAAGTGGGTGACGAGACTTCTTGACCAATAGGCTTGAGCCACCTGTGACAACGGACCCACCCACGGGGAACATTCATTCCGGACCCCCCCCTTTTTGGTTAAAAGCACAATGCTAGGGGGGGGGCGGGATCCATTTGGAACCATAGATCTGCACGATGTGTTTGAGGCCGTAGATCTTAGCCCAATCTTTAACACCAATTCCAGACCCCCCCTTCCATTAAAGGCAGAACGGAGGGGGGGGGTCCGGAATCCAAAGTGAGTCGTAGATGTGAGCGCTCATTTCAGAGTCGTCCAGATGCGCGCCCAGTTTATAACCAATTCCAGACCCCCCCACCTCCATTAAAGACAGAACGGGCGGGGGGGTCCGGAATCCAATATCAGTCGTGGATTCTCGCGCTCCTTTTTGAATCGTTCAGATCTGGGCAAAGGTTATCGCCGATTCCGGACCCCCCCCCCCTCCGTTAAAGGCAGAATGGGAGGGGGGGTCTGGAACGCTATATGGACCATTGATTTTATCGCCTTGATCTGGGCCGTTGAAAGGTGAGTGAGACATAGGTAGGGGGCGGAAAATGTCACATGTAGGTAAAACTTAGGATAGGGACATTCACATGGGTTTTCATTTGATTTTCCTCACATACACCACCAAGGTCGCATCAATTCAAGTGCACTTAGGCATTGGAGTCATAGAGAAACATCTTTATTGATCTGGCTTTATTTTGGCAAGGAAGGCAAAGCAATTGATCTGCATCCTAACCTACTGTCATGAGGCAATTAACCCAAATTAAACAGTTGGGTTAAGATTTTATTCTTTCTAGGGGCTATCTGATCAGGATTAAATGGTCTGGTCAGATGTATTCACTAATTCTAACCTAGGGGCTATCTGATCAGGATTAGATGGTTTGATCAGATGCATTCACTAATTCTAACCAAGGGACTATCTGATCGAGATTAGATGGTCTGATCAGATGCATTCACTAATTCTAAGCAAGGGACTATCTGATCAGGATTAGATGGTCTGGTCAGATGCATTCACTAACCTATCAACATCAAAAATTTAAAAGAACTTGGTCATGCTTGAAAGGTATGACCAAGTTGCTTTTATTGCATGGGGCCCTTTTCAATCCTTTTTAGCCCTCTTTTCTTTTCATTTTCTTTTCTTTCTTTTTTCTTTTCTTTCTTTTCCTTTTCACAAATTATTTGAAGAATGCAATATCATTTGTCAACCAAATCACCAGATACAGATAATATCCAAGTCATCAGCTGATTCCCATAAATTATGGGGTGATAACAGGGTCTATAGTTTGCAGTTTTGTGACCAAAATTGTTACAAGAATAGAATAAACAAAGAAAAATAATTTGATTCCTAGATGTAGGAGATATTTTGAATGGTGTTTCTCTTTTGAAGAATTCTTCTTCTTGAGATGTTGTTGATTGTTGACTCTGTGTTGTGAATCTTCTAGTTGGTAAAGTTACTCTTTGATTTTTTCCTTGAGTACCTATGACTATTTTTGCATAGGTGCTTTGTTCTTATTCTTGTTATGTTATCTTGGAGCTTGAACCTTTCTCAGTCTGCATCTAGTTGTATCCTAGCCTGGACCTGTCATAGTATAGAATTTGATTGTTGATGATCTCATCCAATATTTTGGTGATATTCTGATGCATATATTTCTTCTGAAGATATTTTCTTAGAGTGCCTATTTCTTCTTCCATATTTCAATTATCTTCTCTTTTTATTTTAACTGACTTCTGAGAGTTTCTTTAATCCTTATGTTTTCTTCTACTTGGATTTTTAACTTTGTGATTATCTTCTTGACTTCCTAAGAGTTGGAATTGTGAGCTTTGTTCTTTTTTTTTTACTATGACTTATGTGAATTTCTTTCCTTTCTTTCTTTTCTCAGTTCTTCTAAGGCACTTATTAGTTATGCTATGAGATCAACTTCTCCTTCTTATTGAAAATATTCTTAATCATCATCTACTTCCATGAACATTACTCTTTATGAATCGTTGTCACTATCATCATCCTCATCTGATGAGGAGTTTTCTTCCTTTGAGTAGAAAATTTTTCTTGAATAATTTCTTTTGTTCCCTCTCTTATCTCCTTTTTGAATTTTTTTTTTCTTTTTTTCTTCTTTGTCTTATTGGATTCTTTGAACAATGTTTCCTTTGTGACCAGGTTCTCTTGTTCTATCCTCATTTCATAAATTTTTTATAGCAATATTTTCCTCAGCCTATGCAATCTTACATAGAGGGCCTTTTTTCGTTTCCCTGTGCATAATTTTCATCCCTTTTCACAAATCCGAGAGCTAAAAATACATTTTTTCCACATATACTCACCTTGCCTACTATACAACATGCATAAATGCAAGTTGCACCACTAAAACCCGTGTACATTGGGAAATGTGCCAAAAAATGAAAAATGGTGTCAGGTTTCCATGTCACAACAAGAGATCAATGATCCTTGGCCTTCCATATACTAGAAACATTCTGACTCAACCCTTCATTTCCATTTGAAGGATGTAAATGGGCCAATTCCAAGCTATGGAAAAGGAGAGAAAGAATTAAACTTTGAGAGAAAAGTTACTCTGGAGGAATTATTCACTTCATATGGAGTCACCATCCCTTTATCCTTTAAGTCTTTACACAATGTTCAGCCCCCAAGATCTTCCCTTATTGAGTGAGAAATCCATTGTCTCTCTTACACGAGCTTGCCTTTGGTGGAGGATTGAAGTGGTGGAGGTTCAAATGGAAGGAACTTAGTTTCTCGGTTTTGAACCATGCTGACATGGAAGTCTATAACTTATTCACTTTTGTTGATCATATATTAACAGAAATACTCTTTTCTCATCCAATTGATATCTTGCAAATATTTTAACTATCATTCCATAGGCATATTTGTTATGTATGTTAATGGATTATGATATTAAATGTGCTAGCATCATATATTATCATCATATGATTAGTTTGCTTCGTTGTTGAGGACTAGCTGCAGGTATATTTCTTTGGTTCAAGTGCTCAACGGTGGAATTCATCAAACGTCTGGACAAGGTAGGCATTTTATATTTTCTTGCTAACATATTTTTTTATATAGCATACTTGAGAATAGAGTTGATTTCTGCAATCATTTCCATCTTTTGTGGTTTTCCCCTAGCCATAGAGAGATTTTCCTCATAACAAAATTGGCGACCATACTGGGGATTGAATCTCCTTTCTTGGGGTTTGGAGTGTTTTTCTCGTTAGATTTCTCTCATTTATAATGTGTTTCTTGTTGTATGATTGCTTAACAACCTCTGTTTACTCTGGGTCTAAGTCTTTCATTCGTCTCCTTTGCCCAGTTGTGACTATGGCACATATACGCAGGTTTTTGCTTGACAGTCACGTATATACATGTGTTGTCCTTCTACAAGTTGCATACATATGCACTTTTCTCTTGAACATTCGTGTACATCAACCTCTTTTGTTTGTTTGTTGTGTTTGGTGGTTTTTGGGTAGGTTTTAATGATTGTTGATTCTTCTTGGGTCTTTGTAGTGACCGTTAAGTGTTTGTAGGGTGACAGGAAACCTGTCTTCGGTTGAATTTTTTGGCAGAGCCTTTATTGTCATATTTTCATTTTGATTGTCCTTGTACATTGGGTTGGGTATTTTGCTCCTTGATATCCTACTTGAGTTGTATCTTTCTATACACAATAGAGTATTTATATATCAAGTTGTTGTTCAGTCCATGCATTTTCATTTTTCTTATATTGAAAATACAAAAATATTAGGCATTTTACATTGATTGACATTTTGATTTTTTGAGTCTTTGTCATTTATCTTAGTGCATGTAAAGAAAGATTGCATTTTTATTCAGAATTGCAGTAGTTGAAATTGAAAATTGCATTGTTTTAAGAAGCATATCATTCATTGAAAATTGAAGTTAGGACTTTGCATTGTATTCATATTTACTTTACTTGCTGATTAATAACATCACTAGTTTCACCACCATACCTTTTGAGTAAGCATGGCCATTAAAATTAACACTATAATTTAAAATTGATTAGTAATGATTTTATTTTCTAGGGTGCACAAACTAGCTTAGGATTTAGCGCCTTGGAATAGGATTTTGTGAGTAAACTTCTCCAAGGATATTAAATCAACGTATGTGTATGATTAAAGGATGGATAAATCCATTGTATAATCGGTAATATCAGGAGGCTTCGCTCACACCGGAGTTAATCACAAGATCACACGAGGTTGGTTGAAGAGATATCATGCCGACACCTTCTTAACATCAAAGATATTTCTGGGGATCTATTTGTATCTGGGGATCTTGTTAGTCCCTTACCTCCATGAGAGGCGGTGCTTTCAAGGTTTCAATCTTTTCTACCCTTCCCATACAATGGACCCGACTTACGACTGCTCGTCTGTGCATTAGTTATACGGTGGTTGATTAGTTTCTTAACTTAGGAGCCACATAGGTTACTTGCATGGGTTATTATGCAGGTACCCTGGGTCAGATAAGGGTCGAACAACACACATCCTTTATGGAAGATTACCTCTCCAGGGGGATATGAAAAAATGGTTTTCAAGCCCATGAGGGCCCTTATAACAGATTCTTTTACATTCTATATTTAGCAAGGAGTCTCAGACCCCTCTTGGGCGAGGCATACCTACTTTAGAGAGGGAGGTCCCTTTCAGACACTTTACCCCATTTGTGTGCATATTGGCCATTTGATTATTTTTGGTGTGCTCTTTGATTACCATTTATCCTTAGGATTTATTTTTATATCTTGATTCTTAATTTATCATGGAGTCATACCAACCTCCCCACTGGTCTCGCCGCTTGTTATAGTTACCACTAGATTTTGAGTCTTTTCCTTCTAAAAGGCGTATATTTATTAGACGTGGTACACACACCTCCACTTTTTAGACTTGTGATTCTACAAGGATGAGTATTGAACTGAGTCATCAAAATACTAGGATCCCTTCGACTCCCACACCTACTATAGTTAATGGCACCCCTTCAACTCCTACAACCATAATGGTTGTAGTGTCGGAGGCACCTATTATCACTTCTTCTCATCCTATAGTGAATATTCAACCTATTGCCACGAACCCATTTGGGTCTCTTGGTCACTCACTGAGATATAATGTTCATTCCATTCAAACTCCATCCCAACTGCTGGCCCTAATGCTAGAATTGGACTTGGGGGCACATCCCCTCCTTATACTCCATTTTCATTTGGTGGTTCTCAAATCCCTCAAATGACTCCTACTATGGGAGACATTCCTTATTTTAAACTTGGGTCTAATCCTCTTGCTTTTGGGTAGAGAAAGCAACATGGCAGACAAGCTTCTGCTAAAGTTTTTTCCTATACCCTCACCTACTCAGTGTCAATTTTGAACAACACGTTTGGCATGATGAATCCACCTCTATCCTCTAGATTCACACCTGGAGGGGGTCGGTTTCACACCTTGGGAAACCCCCAACCCGGAGCCACTCTGACTAGGGATAATTTTTATAACCCCCATTAGAACAATCCTACTAGAAATATTCCCAACCAACCTCTAATGAATCATCCTAGAGGAGGGTCTTATAATCTAAGACAGGTCCATGGTTCTTACCAGAACTCTAGATGGGTTGCAGTTCCCCAAACACAATATTTCCAGGGATATTGGGGCCAAATGTTGCAACCCCGTCTCCCTTTTTTTGCCACACTTAATATGTGATACTTCTCTAAGTTAATGGATGACCCTATGTGTGATGATCCTACATGGCCCTCCTTCCCCACCAATATTCCTTCGGATATTCCAAAATTATAAGGTAAGAATGTTGAGCATCTAGGTGATCACGTTACCACCTTTCACCTATGGTTCTCTTCAAATTACCTTAATGACGATTTCATTTGGTTAAGATTATTTAAATGCACCCTCATTGAGGTTGAAGAAAAATGGTATATTGAGCTACCTAGGGGGGCATATGGGACCTTTAGTCAGATGGTGCTAGTCTTTCTTAACCACTTTGAATTGTCATTTTGTTACGATGTTGGCCTTGAAATTCTATCAACTTTACGCCAGGACCCAACCACTCATATCTTGGATCACATATAGGAGTGGTGTAGACAAAAGAGGTTGATTAATACCTACATACCCTGGAAATTTCTTTTAGAGTGGTTCGTTAAGTCTTTGCAGCCTCCTATCTCAAAGGATGTTGCTACATCCAGGGTCACATCTGAGGAAGAAACAATCATCAAAGCCCAATAGTTAAACGCTCAGTCTGGGATGTTATAGCACATTATTTCAGATGCACCGAGGTCAACCTATGACCCTAGTAAAAATTTCGGACTTCATGCCGATGACATTGTAGGCTCCACCAATGTGAAATCCACAGACTTGGTGACAAGCCATTTGAAAGAGTTGTCTCTAAACCAATATCCATGTGGGCCAACTTTGGCTGTGTCTTCCAATCCCACTCAGTCAATGGATGTACGTTATGTGCAATCACCGACTGACCCAAATGGTAACCAACAACCTGGTCTCATGATTGCAGTTCCTCATAGACTATTCCTGGTCTAGAATATCTTCCTACTCCTTTGGAGATGCACTGAAAGATCGAGAAACAAGAGCCACTGCCTTGTATTCTAAAAGGAGTAATCAAGCGCTCTACCCACAATCCAAATGATAGTGCCACCCAGAATTACTCTATTGTTGAGGATCTAGATCAAGCCCCTTCTGTGATGTTGGCTCTAGAGGTACTCCGAGTGTGTCCTTCATATAGGAATGCCTTAATATCTGCATTAGGAGCTCTAGACCCCAGTGGCTTGAAATTTATCAAGTTTTACATCACATATGTGAAGCCTTTCTTGCCTCACCATGTGGCATTCCAAATCCATGTGGGATACTCAAAGTATACCATCAAACGTATGGTTGTTGATGAAGGTGTTTCTACGTGTGTGATGTCCCTAATCTATTGGAAAGATCTCGGCTCTCTGACTCTCTCTCAAATTCTGACCATGTTGACTTCTTTTGACGGTCATTCCTTCCACACTCACGGTATTCTTACTACCTTTATAGTCCAGTTAGGTGGGAAGATGCTAGAGGTGGATGTCTAGGTGGTTGATGCGCCCCTCTATTATAACTTGTTACTAGGATTCAATTAGACTTATGCTAAGACTGTTGTCATATCGTCCATCTTCCATACTTTTTTTTTCCACACGATGGGAAGATTGTGACGATAGACTAGTTATCCTTTGCATATTCTAGCCCCAATGCATCTATTGGACTGTCGATCCCTATGGTAAAAAATTCTCAGTCGACAACTGAGAATATCGGTTTCATAATGTATTCATCCCTTTTTGGTACCTTCAACTTCATTGCGTCGATTGACCACATTTACGCCATGTCTAGTAGGCTTGTTTCATCAGAGAGGTCCCTTCCTTTCCGCACTTCCTATTTTAACGATCCTTGGACCCTACCTTCCTCGAATTCATCTTGTGAAGGTCAGTCGCATGTTGGAATGGCCATGCCACTATCAGAAACAAAGATTGTGTATCAGGTTTTTCTTGACTCTTACGTCGACCCCGATCCTATTACCTCACCGATGGATGAGGAGGATCCTGTTATTAAGCTTGTGTGGTCCACTTTGGTGTATTTTTCGCATGACTGCCTCAATGAGACTTTTCCCTTGGATAAAGCCATCATTGAATCCATGAATGGTTCTAACAAACCTTGGGATGATATGCATCATTGCTCTTATTTTCTCCAGAGCTTTCTAGAATCGAACAAGATGACTTTCGATCTACTTTGAGTGACATAGTCGATCACTCCATAGTTCCACTTGATATGCATGACATTTATTCTAAAGGAAATATGACAAGTATCTCTCCTATGGTCACGATTGATATCTCTCGTACCCCTGGCAAGATTGAAAACGTACATATCGGTGCGAATTTTTCGCTAGAATAAATCCTGAACTACATCGAACTCTTCAAGGAATTATGAGATGTATTTGCATGGTCATATGAATATATTCCAGGAATCGACCCTCGTATTTTCTAGCATGATATTAGAACTTACCCGGATGCTAAGCATGTTCGACAACGTCTTAGAGTTTTCAATCCTCGGAAGGCCCCTGCTATTAAGGAAAAGGTAGAGAAACTACTTAATGTTGGCTTTATGTACCTGGTTCCCTTGACTGAATGGGTATCAAACCACGTTCCTTTGAATAAGAAACAAGGAACCATTCATGTATGCATGGAATTTTGTGACCTGAACAAATCCTATCCTAAAGAGAACTTCCCGACACCTTTCATCGATTAGATTATCGACAAGTGTGCGGGAAGCAAAGTGTTTTCTTTCATGGACATATTTTCAGGATATAACCAAATTCAAATTAAACCTGAGGATCAACAAAATATGGTATGTATTTTTCCTTAGCTTACTTTATCATACCTGAAGATGCCTTTCAGCCTTAAAAGCACTAGAGCAACCTTCTAGCATGCTATGACCTTCACATTCCATGATCTTAAGAATATAGTCCAAGCTTATATTGATGGTCTTGTTGCTCAATATCATAAGAGAGTGGATCACTCTAAGTACCTTTGGCTAGTTTTCGAAAGATGTTGTCATTATACAATCCGATTAAACCCTCATAAGTGCATCTTTTGCATTAGGTCTGGTCGTCTTTTGGGATATCTAGTTTCTGAGACTGAGATCATGGTAGATCCGTTAAAGGTTGAGGAAATACTGCAGTTGACTCCCTCACACACTATTAAGAAACTTCAAGGTTTACATGGGAAAGCTAACTTTTTACGTCGGTTTATAGTAAACTATGCCAATATCACTAAGGGTTTTATGCCACTTTTGAATAAGAACACCCTTTTTATCTAGGATGAGTGAGCCCAGGAGTCCTTCGATTCTTTGAAGAAATCCTTGGTATCGACACCTCTCTTGAAGTTTCCTGACTACAATAGAGATTACTTGCTTTATGTCGCTGCTTCAGAAGAGATGATTGGTAGGGATTTGGTTTAGGAGGATGATTAGCTCCATGAGAACATCATCTACTATCTTAGTCAAAACTTAGTCAGTATTGAGCTTAATTACACACACGTTGAAAAGATAGCTTTAGTTGTCATTCACGCAGTCGGACATTTATGCCATTATATATTTCTTTGCAAGACTATTGTGGTTTTCAATGTCAATCCATTTCAATATGTCCTTACCAGGAGTATCATAGGGGGCAATATAATAAATGGATTTTCATTTTACAATAATTTTATCTCGATTTTGCTTTTGCGAAATACAAGAAATCACTAGTCTTTGTGGAGTTAATATCGGAATTTCCATGATTAGATGAGGATGCCATCCATGTTGATTCGTTTGCGGATGAACACATTTTCCTTGTCTCATCATCCGACCCCTAGTATGGAGACATCGTTCTCCATCTTCAAACTTTGAAGTTCCCTCAACATCTCTCACGAGATTACCTACGATGTGTACGATACCAAGTCAAGAATTATATTATCATCAACAAAACTTTGTATCACCAAGGAATAGACAATATACTGCACCTTTTTTTAACTCATGAAGAATCTGAGTCAGTTCTAAACTATTTCCATAGTGGGGCTTGCGGTGGTCATCTATTAGGGTTTGCGACAACCCAAATTTTTTTATGATATGGTTATTTATGGCCTTCTATCTTTAAAGATTGCATTGTAGCGGTTAAAAAGTGTCACCCCTACTAGGTTTTCACTCGTAAAATGTGCTCACATCCATCCCCTCTTCACCCAGTCATTATTGTCGGTCCCTTCACCAAAGGGGGGGTAGAATTCGTGGATTGAAACCCAACTTCAGTTGGGGGGAATCGATACATTATCATGGTTGTCCACTACTTTACTAAGTGGGTTGAGGCCATGCCTATAGTTAAATAAGATGGGAAAACTTCTGCCTTCTTTGCATTCAATCAAATTATCGCCAGGTTCGGCATCCCAAGTGAGATTGTCATTGATCATGGTAGTCACTTTCACAACAAAATAATGGAAGAGACAGCATCCAATATGGGGTTTAAGAATGGTCATTATTCCCCTTACTACCCCCAAGAAAATGGGCAGGTAGAGGCCTTCAATAAGTCTCTCAAGACCATTTTGAAAAAAACTGTTAGCTAGAGTAAATCTGACATGCACATTATGCTATATCCTGCACTCTGGGCATACCAAACCTTGGTTAAGACTACCATCATATTTTATCCTTTCCAGTTAGTAAACGGTGTGGAGTCAATATTACCTATTGAATGTGAAATCTATTCTCTTCAGTTGGCAGTTGTACTCCTCCATGACACTTTCGATCTCGAGTCATACCTTGTACACCTAGAGAGTATTGATGAGCAGCGTTGAGATGCCTCTATGGATATCGATGCAAACAAAAAACATGTCAAGGTCTAGTTTGATAAGTCTATCTATCCTCGGTTGTATGTTGAGGGTGACTAGGTCATTTTATATGATCAAGCCAAAGAATTGATGGGGGCAGGCAAGTTCAAACGCATGTGGCACGATCCTTATATTGTGTGACATGCCTTAGAAAAAGGAGCTTATGAGTTATAATATTATGAAGGGAATATATTGGTCGAGCCCAGGAGTGGGCTCTACTTGAAAATATATTACGCTTGAGCCCCAAACTTGGACATAAATCTTTGCATACTAATCTAATTTAGTGTATATATCTTTTCCCTTTACTTTTTGTCTTCAACTTTCTTATCAAGTTTTCCCTTGGTTGGAATATATCAACAGAGTCTTTGGTCTACTTAGGATTCAAAAATGGAGCCAGTCATCATACATGGAACTTGGCTTCCACCGCTTGGGTGTTTTACTCACCCGAGGATCTACTGGTGTCTTCAGGTGGCGTATGCCTAGGGCCATCCATGAATAATGTGGTCAAATTTAACATCGTTATAGAACTTTTGTGTGACGCTATTTCACATGGTATTCGCTCTTTAGAGGTTCGCTAGATTCCCAATTAGTAGTATGTCAATTGAATGAAAGTTATAGCGTGCATGGTCCTACTTTACTCCAAGGATTCCTACAAGTATGAATTTTTGAGAGACAAATTGATTTTATTACTTATCATCACATACCTAGGAGTTCTAATTATGTATCCAATGCTTATGCTAATTTCATTTTAGATTTCCATTTGTCATATAACTAAAGCAAAGAAAACCATCTCATCAATGTACACATTATAATATAAGTAAATTTGAAGATCC